>JASVEL010008735.1:0-186096 GCA_032618575.1 Nicotiana noctiflora | reverse complement strand
CTTTGCCGCCTAGCTTATCAGCCGTGCATCCAGTTTTTTATGTATCTATGCTTCGGAGATACCACGACGATCCCACACATGTGTTAGACTTCAGTACTGTCCAATTGGACAATGATATATCATACGAGGAGGAGCCGGTGGCCATTCTAGACCGGCAGGTTCGACAGTTGAGGTCAAAGAGTTTTCCTTCTGTGCGTGTTCAGTGGAGAGGTCAGCCTCCTGAGGCATCGACCTGGGAGTCCGAGTCTGATATGCGGAGCTGCTACCCACATTTGTTTCCCGACTCAGGTACTTCTTTCTTTTGTCCGTTCGAGGACGAACGGTTGTTTTAGAGGTGGAGATTGTGATGACCCAAAGGGTCATCACTTATTTTATTAATCATTTCGAGCTTCTGAGGCCTTGAAAACCTCATTTTATGCTGCCTCGATTTACGTGCACAATCCGAGCATGTAGCTGGAAAGATTTTTGGGATAGAAAATATGAATTCTATGAGAAATGTGGAAAAAAATGATATTAATATTGATATGGTTGACTTCGGTCAACATTTTTGGTAAACGGATCCGGACCCGAGATTTGCTGGTCCCGAAAGGTCCGTAGGAAAATATGGGACTTGGACATGCGTCCGGAGTTGAATTCTGAGGCCTAGAGCCCAAGTTATGAATTTTTCTGTGAAATTGTTTTGATGTAATTGTTAAAGGAAAATGAATTAATTGAACTTGGTATCGGGCTCGTCTTTTGGTTCTGACGCTCGGTACAAGTCTTAAATATTATATATGTGCTTTATGCAAAGTTTGGTGACATTCGGATGTCGTTTGATATGTTTTGGACCTTGAGTTCCAAGTTTGAAAGTTTTGAAAACCAAAAGTATGAAAATTATGAACTTGAGGCTTGATTTGATGAAAATGATGTGTTATTGGCGATGTGATCGCACGAACAAGTTCATAATGTGTTTTTGATGTTGTGTACATGTTTGGTTTGGAGCCCGGGGGCTCGGGTAAAGATTTGATAGGCCGTTGGATCAATTTCCGAATTTTTGCACTGCTGGTTTTTCACCCAGCTGTTGGCTTCGCATTTGCGAAGACTTTCTCGCAAATGCGAAGAAGGCATGTCAAGGCTGGGTTCGCAAATGCGAACCCATTATCGCAAATGCGATGCCTGCCAGAAACCAGCCAAGTTCGCAAATGCAAACATAGTGTCGCAAATGCGACACTGGCAGACCTGGGCCAGAGTTCGCAATTGCGAACTTAACCTCGCAAATGCGAGGCCTTTAGTATATTGCCTGTCTTCGCAATTGCGAAGAATTTGTCGCAATTGTGACAAAACCCAGAAGCCAGCTTGTTCGCAAATGCGAACATTATTTCGCAAATGCGAAGCTCCCAGATTTGCCTTGGCTTCGCAAATGCGAACAAATATTCGCAAATGCGAACTTCCCAGCCTTAGCTTATTTTTCAAACTCCAGAAATTGGTCGGGGTTTGCAATTGCGAACCCATGTTCGCAAATGCGAACACAGAGACCTGTAAATCACGATTTCCAGCTTATTCTTCACATTTCACAACCCAAAAACACCCATTTGCGATTCTTCACGGACTTCCTCTTCTTCAAAACAATTGTAAGTTACTTTTTACTTAATTCTTTCAATTCCTAACAACATTAAACATGTTTTTCAATAGAAATCAAAGGTTTTCATGGTAGAATTTCTTGTTTTTGGTAGAATATAGGGTTTCTCATGAATTAGGAAATTGGACCTCGAATTGAGGTCCGATTTTGAAACAAATCATATACTTGAACTCGTAGGGGGATGGGTAACCGGATTTTGGTCCGAACCCCGAGTTCCGACCATGTGGGCCCGGGGTCAAAATTCACTATTCCGGGCAGAATATTGTAAAAGTTGAAATTAGCCTTATGAATTATTTTGTTGAGTAGTATTGATGATATTAAATCAATTGTGTATAGATACGATTGGATTGGAGCCAAATTTGAAGGGAAAAGGCATTGCCACAGATTGAATTGTTCGTAAAACATTTGAGGTAAGTGTTTGTTCTATCCTAGTTTGAAGGAATAGGAATTTAGTTATGAATGAATTGTTAATTAAGAGTTATTGGTGTTATACCGGTAATGGAGATAAATTATTGTAATTATTATCAATTATTGGTTTAAAACCGGTAATTATAAATATTGTTGATGCAGAGATTATTGGCTAAATGCCGGTAATATATATATTTATGAATTGGGATCGTGTGGCGCGCCGACCACTTATATATATTTATGAATTGGGATCGTGTGGCGCGCCGACCACTTATATAATAAGAAATGGGATCGTGTGGCACGCCGACCACAAAGTGATTTAAATCTTGGCATTGGCCATAGTTGCCGGTAGCCTATTGATATATTTGGGAGCGGGTGGTACGCCTACCATAAGATGTAGTTACTGTGATAGTTGGGAGCGGGTGGTACGCCTACCACGAGATATGAAATGAAAAGGAATTGAGAAAAGTAAGATTTATTCTGTTGATTAGATTATTCTGGATATCACGAGTTATTGACTATTATTTCAGAGCAGAGTCTTTCCTTATAAATGTTTTGTATATATACTGTTATTTCAGAGTAGAGTCTTTCCTTATAAACGTTTGTATATGTATATATATTTCAACTGTACAAGTTTATGTGGGTGACCGGCCTTAGTCTCGTCACTATTTCGCTGGGATAGGCCAGGCACTTACCAGCACATGGGGTCGGTTGTGCTGATACTACACTCTGCGCTCTTTTTGCGCAGATACGGGTTACGGACAGCAGCAACGGCAGTAGCGATTTGTGGATTTCCCGACTACTGAGACTACGAGGTAGCCTTGCAGGCGTCCGCAGGACCCGTTGTCTCTTCTATCTATGCTTTTCATTCCGTTATCTCATGTAATCGAGATAAACAGCTTATATTTTCTTTCAAACAATTGTGTGTATTATTCTTAGAAGTTCGTGAGTATTGTGACACCAGTCTTGGGTAGTGTATCATGTTTGGGTTTTCTTTATCATATTTGACTAAGTCTTCCGCTAAGATTGATTATTCCGCTGTAATTTATATGTTTTTAATCTTAATGTCTTAATAAGAATTTGGTAATTAATGGAGGTGTAATTAATATTTGGCTTGCCTAACTTCCATTAGTAGGCGCCATCATGACCCCGATGGTGGGAAATCCGGGTCGTGACAGTATATTGGCTATCTGTCTCATGTCTTGGATTTCAGCATGGTTCAGTTAGACTGTGATTTAACTTATGGTGGAGCTAGTGGCTATTTTGGAGCGTCAGGTCCGAAAGTTTAGATCAATGGATATAACTTTAGCAAAAGTGCAGTGGAGAGGTCGTCACGTGGAAGAGGCTACCAGGGAGACCAAGAGGGAGATGCAGAGCAGATATCCTTACCTATTTGAATCTTCAGGTATGTTTCTTGACTCGTTCGAGGATGGACATTTGTTTATGAGAAGGAGGATGTAATGACCCGGCCGGTCGTTTTATGAGTTACTGCTCTGCTTCCCCCATTTTTGCTTCTTTATGTCTTATTCAGTTGTATTATGTGGTATCGGGTTGGTTGGTGAGGTTCATAATGGTTTTGGAGAGGTATGAGACACTTAGTCTCTTTTAAAAGCTTAAGTTGGATAATTCAACCAAATGTTGACTTATGTAAAAAATGTCTCGGATGTGAATTCTGAAGGTTCAGATAGCTTTTAGGTGATTTTAGATTTGTGAGTGTGATCGGAATATATTTTTGAGGTCTGTGGTAGATTTAGGCTTTAATTGGCGAAATTGGACTTTAATTGGCAAAATTGGACTTTTGGCGCTTTCGAGTTGCTAGTAGAAATTTGATCCAAGTCGGAATGGGATTTTGGAAATTAAGGTAGGTCCGTTGTGTCATTTTTGATGTGTGGGCAAGATTTCAGGTCATTTGGGTGAGGTTTGATTGACTTTTTGATCATTTCTGAATTTTGAAAGTTTTGGAATCCTTAGGCTTGAATACGAGGGTGGTTTGGCGGTTCGCCATTATTTGAGTATTTCGAGGATTGGTACAAGTTTGAATAGTGGTATATGACTTATTCGTATTTTTGGTTGAGGTCCCGGGTGCCTCGGAATAATTTTGGATGGGTATCGGGAAGTTTGGAAATCGGAGGATGCAATTGAAGTTGCAGGTTCTATCATAACCGCACTTGTTGTTAGCGGACAACAATGTGCGATGATCACAAACGCGAGAAGCAGCCACAGATGCGGCCATAAGTGAAAAGGGCAGGAACTACAAGTGCGACAAAAGGAACGCACCTACGTGACCGTAGGTACGGATATGGAGTCGCAGATGCGTTTAGGAAAATGTTGGTGAAAACCGCAGAAGGTGTTGGATGGAGCACGGAAGCAGTCCCGCAAGTGCGCAATCGCTAGGCAGAAGCTAAATACACCCCACTTTGCGAATTTCAGTCTATTATCCACCATTTTTGGTCGTGTTGGGGCATGGGAACTTCTATTTCAAGGAAGCATTTAAGTGTTTTTAGTGCGGTAAGCTTTTTGGACATTGTATCTTATGTTTGTGGCAATTATTCTATCTTATAATCATGAAATTAAGTGAGAAATTAGAGAAGGAATTGGGGGATTGGGGCTTGAGTTTTGGAGAGCATTGAGTGATGATTAATTGATTGGCCATTTGAGGTCCGATTTTGATGTTCTTGATATGTATAGACTCGTGGGAGGATAAGGACTCTAGTGATGTAATTGTTATCAGATTCCGAGATGTGGGCTCGGGTGTCAGATTTGGCCAATTTCGACATTTTTTAGCTAATTTGATAATTTTCGTATGAGTTTTATTCCTTTAACATATTTTAATGATAATATACTGATTTTTGTTAGATTCGGGGAATTTGGGGGCCGAATTGAGAAGTAAGGGCTTCGCGGGCTAAAGTTTGGCTTGGCTTGAGGTAAGTAACGCTTCCAAACTTGGTTTTGAGGGTTCGAAACCCTGAACTATGTGTTCTATGATTACTATTGAGGTAACACAAATGCCAAGGACGGGCGTGTAAGCGTGCACTATGTGAATGGCAGCCTAGATCATTCCATGGCACCGCCTAATGACTCTTTCTTGCTGATATATGAGTTGTGATTATTTGATTAAGTTATTGAGCTGTAAATCATTTTAATTATAATGTTAAGGCTTCATGCCGATACTGGTGAGACCCAAGAGGTCATTTCTTGTTGTCATATCATTAGCTTCACTAACATTCTATACTTAGTCATGTCCATGCAGTTTATATCATGCCTTAGTCTTGACTATTGTTATTTGGCTCATCATATAATTGTTTGGATTAGTATCATGACATTTTGAGCCAGTGTGTGCGAGACCGGAGAGCGGTCACTGAGTGCGGTCAAGAGCCTGATTGTGAGTGACAGTTATGGGATCGAGCTACACATCACAGCGGTTATGTGATGATTGTGATAGCTCTTGGATCGTAGGAGCCCTTCCGAAGTATGTAATACGACAATTTAAATTACCATTAGTTGTGCTTATAAAGAGGATGAATTATTTTACCGTAAAAATCCTTTTATGATGCAAGAAATATTTGTGTAATTAACCATAGTCATTATCACTTGGTGAAAAATTGTATCTTTTTCAACAACCATAATAGTATATTCATACGCTGTAATTAGCACCTCGGCGGATCCAACACATTAGCAGCTTTTCAGCATATTTAGTGTGGCAACTCAACCTCTATATATATGTATATAGAATTTATATTCTCTTTTTCTTTGAAGTGTCATATAAAAACACTTTCATGTTTTATGTTCCGAGAAAAGAAAAGGATTACAGGTTAACGATAAAAGGAGTACATGTTTGATGAGATTAATTTACGACAATATGCACAATAACATGTAGGATATATAGTTTCTTCTCTTTTACGTAACTTATTAATTTGCAATTTGGTTTTATAGTTCTATATTTTTTTTAAACAATTGATTTATGAACATTTTTTAGCGCTTAATCAACCAGATTTCCTTTATCAACACCAACAACAACAACCATGTGTAATCTCACTTAGTGGGGTGTGAAATGGGTAATGTGTACGCATAGACTGATTCCGAATAGACCCCCGACATTATTCCATCCAAGAACTTCCCACCTTGCTTTTAGTGAGACTCGAACTCACAACCTCTTGGTTGGAAGTTAAGGTTACTTACCATCAGATCAACCTCTCTTATCTAATTTAGGTTTTTACATGTTCGTAAAACATAGAAATTGACAAGAGATGTAAAATTGAATCGTGTATATTGGGGGGTGGGGGGCGGGGGATAAGGAAGAGTTTTATATGGTATTTCTCATTTACATTGTTCCAATTTTAATTGAGATCAAGTAAATCTCTTGTTAAAATGAGATATAATTTGGACTTTTACCTTCTATTAATTAACTTGAAGAATTTTACAATTAATTGCTTCTGATTAAACGATTAAAAATTTACTAAATACTCCCTCCGTTTCAATTTATGTGAATCTATTTCCTTTTTATTCCGTGCCAAAAAGAATTACCACTTTCCTTATATGGAAATAATTTATCTTTATGCAATGATTTATAGCCATACAAAATAAATGTGTCTTATCAAAAGTCTTTTCTCTTTTTTTAAACTCCGTGACCACTCAAATGAGTTCACGTAAATTAAAATGGAGGGAGTAACTAAATATTCACATGTTGAATATAAAAACAAATATATATCGTATGGATATCCTTCTCATTTTCGTGAGACTATATTATTGTGTCAATGTTTAATAATGCAGCTCATGAGCAGACAACATGATTTGATATCGGTAGGTTAAGCATGTGCTCAATTTTTATTTACGTCAGCTGGCACTCCGACAGAGTGGTGCTTGTGTGAATAGTCATGTGCTCATTGTGATATTTCTGACCATTTTCTCTAAAATATTATTTCTATTTAAACGTGAAAGATGTTGCTTTTTCTTCTTGCCGCAACTAATTATCTTCTCGTCATTTCCACTGAAAAAGCCAGTGATTTACTACCATGGAACCTGCTGTGTTTTGGCACACCTGCTTACCAATTTTTATCTTCTTCTTTTCTGGTTTCATGGTGTCATGTCATCTAACAGACCAAGTTTCTTCGTCGAGCAATTTCTTGTTTGGAACAGCCTCTTCATCCTACCAGGTACTTCTCACATTTGTTTTTACCTTTTTATTTTTACCTTTTTGTTTTTAACCGCTCTTCTCTTGTTTTCTCTGCAGTATGAAGGAGCTTACCTCAGTGATGGGAAAGGCCTCAGCAACTGGGACGTTTTTACACATGAAGCTGGTAACCTTTCATAATAATCTCAATTTCTTTGTTTCAATGTTTGCAACACCAATTCTATTACTGTGTTTCTAGAGAAAAAGGAACTCATGGAGTTGTCTTGTTGCAGGTCATGTTACGGATGGAAGCACTGGAGATGTTGCTGTAGATCACTACCATCGTTATTTGGTAATCTACTTCATGCCCAACCCTCTTTTCTTTTAATTAATGCTTTAAAACTTAATTGCTTCCTTTAACAAAAAACTAGTATAGTACCCGCGCGATGCGCGGATTAATTTTAAGAAAAGAAGAGTTTAAAGAGATAATAAAACTATATTTATTGCACTAGAATTAGCGATCAAATACAGGAGGAGTTATTCTAAAATTAATAGATGAATTTTGTTGAGAGTAATATAGGTTGGTACATAAGAATGAATTGCATTATATTAATATTTGAAGAAAGGTCGGAAAACCTGTGAAGCTACTTAAGATGTATGGTAATCTTCAACAAATATATGTAGATGTTGTAGTAATCCTTTTTTTTGTTCTCATTCAAAAAAATACACTTGATTTTCCATTCTATCAGAAGTTACACTCTTGTAATGAACACAAATAGGTGTTGTAGTTAATATCCTTTCATGGGAAAGAAAACTGTAAAATTAAAGATTTCAGAATGAGTACTAAACAATAATCAAGTACCTATGTTTGCGTCAAAGAGAAAGAAACAGAAATTCGAGGAACAAATAATAAGCGAAACAAAATATATCAGATAACTTATTCTCAACAATAACTTGTATGATATAATGATATAACAATTTGGATGAGCAAAATAAATGAACCCTAATTAGTAAGGTAAAAAAATAATTAAAATACATTTTCATCTTGTAGAACCAATTCAATCGAGAAAATAGTGTCTGGATTAAAACGATTCGGTACTTCCCACAAAGGACAACACGAACTTTTAACTTTCATTGCATCAAATAGTTATATCTTTGATGAAGTCAATGTGAGTAGCCATCTTTTACATAGGACGTAAGTTTTGTATAAATTTTTATATAAGAATGAACATTAGGATTGAAGGTTGTGTAGTTGTGGAAGATATATATATTTCCACGTTTGTACAGTTGCAACATAGACGTGTAAATCACAGTTGAGGCAATGAAATTCATGGGAAAATGGGTTGAATGTATGGTATTTTTCCAGCGTTAATTTAGGTTTACATTAAGGGAAGATGGAAAGGCAGTTAAAAGTCACGGTTAGGAAGGATTTTGATTTTAATTTTATTTCACCTTTCAACAAATTAAATAATTAAATGAAAAACTCAGTATAATACAGAAGTAATTCAAAGGTCACAGTTATGAAGGCTAATGAAGCGTTTACGTTTTTTTTTAAATAAATATAGTCTTCCTATCCTAATAATACTCAAAATAAAATTATAATTCCTATTTTTTACTTCATGTAAATTTGGAAAAAAGTGACGGTTATAAGGCAAATTTAACCGTTTTTAATTACATTTTAAGAAAAAATATTCTTCATATCCTAATCCTAATAAAAAATATATTTGTAACTCCTTTTTTTTTAACTTCCTATAAATTTGGAAGAAACTCCTATAAATTTGGAAGAAATCTTATGGTTATGAAGGAATGGGTAGCTTTTTGATTTAAAATAAATTAAATTACAATTCCTATCATAATCAAAATGTAATTGCATTTGGTTATTTTTTAATTCGTAAAAATTAAGAAAACAAATGACGGTTTTGCAAGGAATGGAATCAGTTTTTCTTTTTTTTTTTTAAACAAAATTTAGTCTTCCTCCTAATCCTAATTAAAATAAATTTGTAATTGATTTTTTTTGTACTTCCTATAAATTAGGAATAATGTCCTAATGAGCCACGTGTTAATTCTTTGCTTTGACACTTGGCTTCATAGAAGCTTTTGCCTTTGGCTTTTAATATGTGATATACTTAAACTATCATTCAGTAACACTGTTTCAGCAAATTCAAACTCATATCAAAAGTTCAACAATTAAAATAATTGGTCTTTTAATCATATATGGAGTAGTAAATACCACAGAGAAAACCAATAAATAATTTTAATAGCTAAACATGATGGCTCCGTAAATTCAAAAAAAAACCTATAACACGAATAAATTCATATTTTAATTATGAATTCGATAAAGGGTCATATATGAGTATAGAGTACCTCAAAGGCTCAAACCAAAAATCGACAGAAAAATGACCACATAAGGTCTGAAATAACGTGGAAAATCTAGCAATAGAAACAACACGTCAACAATGAAAACACAATGACTCAACTTCAAAGAGAGCATGCATACGCAGATCCGAATCTGAAATACTTCAGATCACAATTGAGTAACGCAAAGAAGAAGCTTAGAAGCTAGTGTCGAAATGGAACTTCTGAGAACGGAACCGCCGAGAGAATCAAACTACCCCCCTCCTTTTGTCTTTATGTGTGTCCTATATTTATAGAATACGTGGATGTGTTGGTTATTATGTGTAGATGTGTGGAGTGAGTGGGAAGTTATTGTTAGGTGTGTGATGTGAGTGGGGGAAAGTGGGGAAGTTGGGTGTGAGAAAGCGGGGGTAAGACATGAGTGAAATGGGGAAGTGGGGAAGATGGGTTGTTTTATTTATTTAATTTTTATTATTATTTTTTTTAAATCTATATATATTTATTTAACTTTTCCTAAAACCTTTTTTTATTAAATAAAAGAAGATAAAAAAATACACACATACACATATATATACCAACTTACTTTAAGACTTAAAGAAACTATGTAAATAAGAAAACTCAATATTTACACTAAAGTTTAAATTATACCAAGAAAAATACTACTATAAATTACATCTAAATTAAAATAAATCGAATATATATAAATCGATTATATTCATCTAAGAATATGAATAGTTTTAAAAAAATATATATAATCTTCCTATCCTAATAATAATCAACATAAAATTGTAACTCCTAGTTTTTACTTCATATAAATTTGAAAAAAAAGTGACGGTTATAAGGAAAATTTAACCGTTTTTAATTACATTTAAAAAAAATATTCTTCATATTCTAATCCTAATAAAAATAAATTTGTCCTTTTTTTTAACTTCTTATAAATTTGGAAGAAATTCCTATAAATTTGGAAGAAAACTGATAGTTTTGAAGGAATGGGTAGTTTTTTTAATTTAAAATAAATTATATTATAGTTCCTGTGATAATCCTAATCAAAATGTAATTGCATTTGGTTATTTTTTAATTCGTAAAAATTAAGAAGAAAAGTGACAGGTTTGCAAGGAATGGAATCAGTTTGTCTTTTTTTTTTTAAAATAAAATTTAGTCTTCCTCCTAATCCTAATTAAAATAAATTTGTAATTGGTCTTTTTGTACTTCCTATAAATTAGGAGCAATGTCCTAATGAGCCACGTGTTAATTCCTTGCTTTGACACTTGGCTTCATGAGAAGCTTTTGTCTTTGGCTTTTAATAATATATAGATAGATATGAGAAGTTTTATTTCTAATAGTAATTTTCTAATTTTCTAATTATTAATTACTTATTTGAATTGAGTAAATAACTACCCCTTTCCAATAATAGATATTTAAATATTTTAATTTAAATTAAAAATAAATAACTAATAACTAACTATTAACTTATTAACTAAATTTTGTCCTAAAAACTAACACTTGGCATTCTCTTACGCTACCACTTGTCATAATTCTAGGCTAGACTTTCTTCCTTTTAATTATATATAGAATATAGAATATAGATAAGACTTTTAAATTTTATGATCATAAACAAGTTAAATTGGACCCGAAGTATTTGTGTGATTATAAAAACTTTTAAATTAAAATTTTAAACTAAATTGTATCTGAATATAGAAAGAATTTATTTTTTTTGGAACGAACCAAAAAAAATAGATTTACATAACCGAAATTAGAGTATTAATTTCGGAAAACAAAACCCATAGGCCCTTAGTCAGGGATTGCTTAAGGGCATTCTAAAGGCTACTTCATTGAATATTTCCTTTCTTGAATCATGCTTGTTTTACCTTTTTGTCATCTTCTTATACTAAGAATGCATTTCCATATATTTTAATCTTTCTCTTTCCAAAAATTACTTACTAAAATATAAACAAGTTTATTCTATGCTAGACCTACTTCACGTGAAATTAGAAATAAACAATGATTTGAGCAGGAATTTATTTGTTTGATTAATATCTTTTTTCTTTCTCTAAATATTCATTTGATTTCTTTCCTTGTACGGTAGTGCTTGTGTGTTATAGGGCTTGTTTCCTTTTAAGACTGATGCTCAATTCTAACTTTAAGATTGTTGTTTCAAATACTTTAAGGTCCTATATAAAATTGATCTCTGGTTATATGATTGGTAATTTCATTTTTCACTTAGTAAATTAAAAAAATTTAAAAGGAAAAATGCTTTAAACGCAATATAGGCAGACGTATCAATATAAAATTAAGTAGTTTTCCTTAATTTTACGAAGAACGGTAACGTAATTATTGCTTAATTTAGTAAAATCCTATACATCCATTCTAAATGTAAATACTTCCGATATATCATGTAAATTTTCTACTATTGCACTGAGAATAATTTTCTGCCTTCTTCTTGACGACACGTGTTTGAATCACATTCACCATATTGGCAGGAAGCAGATGTTATACCCATTCCTACTACCTTTAAGAAATTTGTGTTTATATTAAGTTCGCGTCCATTATTACAAAGGCGAGTAAATAATAAGCTAGTATTTGACAATAAATTTCAAATTTATTTTAAAATTTTAATTTGGGTGAAGTTTGGTTTGAAGATGAAAATGTGTTTGGATATATGTTTTTATAATATATTTTTTATTTTTATTTTGAGACAACATGCATATAATTGCCAAGTTTTTGGGATATGTGATTTTCGATTTGGAATTTGGCCAAAATATGGGCAAAACCTATCGCCAAACATGAGTTTTGAAAATAAATCCCAAGTTTATCTTGGCAAAACTCATGGCGAAACGGGGCCTAAGTGTGGTGTTAGTACGGACGGCAAAAGGGGAAGGTTTATCTACCGCGTATTGAGTTAGGATTGGTAAAAAGGATAGCTCACTATACTAAGCTTATGTTATGGACAATATTCGAGGAGGGGCCGGATCACAAGGGTCAATTGTACGCAGTCTTACCTTGCATTTCTCTATGAGACTGTTTTCACGGCTCGAATCCGTGACCTCTTTTGTCACATGACAGTAAATGAAAAAAGAACGATGAACTTGGAAAAGTGAGAATTTAGAAATAAGTATATATAGCTAGGAGAGGTGTTAGTTTTGGGGGTTAGGGTGGGGGGGGGGAGGAGGGGGGACAATATATTTTTGAACCTTGTACAATTAGTATTTATCCCCAGTTAAATGCCAGACCAGTTGATATGAATCTAAATTCTAAAGTGAGGGATGTTGAGATTAATTAGATGGTTTTTTGCTAAATAACTTTTGCCTACTCACTCAAAACGTTTTTATAGTATTATGAAATACTGCTCACACAACAATAAACTAGGTACGTAGGATGTGTTGAAATTGTCAAACTTCCCACATCCCACATCGGTGGGTAACTAGAATTGGGGAGGATTTCCCCCTATAAAAGAAGGCCTAATGTTTAGGATTTAAACACACCTCTCATTTGCCTTCTTATCTTCTTAAGGCATTTATATCTTCTCTCTTTAGTATTATTTCACTTGTATTTTGGAGTGGAATAAAATATTGGTTGTGTCCGAGGAGTAGGCAAAATTAGCCGAACCTCGTAAATTCTGGTGTTCTTTATATTGTTGTTTTATTGTCTTATTTATTATTTGGTGGCTGTCATAATTTTTGGTATAGTAGTTGTGACTTATTCACACTATATACATTTGGCTTCCGCAACAATTGGTATCAGAGCCAAGGTATTATCTCGTATGCTCTGTGGTTGCAGCGTAGTCTGATCTTCCACATCAGAAAAGATTTATCTTGGTAACTGAGTCAAGGTTCTGTCTCGGTATGCTCTGTGGTTGCAGCTTAGTCTGATCTTCCACATCAGAAAGGAAATAATCTTGATTTGTGTCGTCGGCTATTAAATAATATTTGTGTCAAAGATGGGAGACAATAAACAAGAAGAATCTACATCAAGTGTCAGCAATACGTCATCATTGGCATCTTCGCTTATGACAAGAATTGTGTCAAATGCGAAATTTGCGGTAGAAATTTTTGACGGGTCCGGACATTTTGGGATGTGGCAAGGCGAGGTTCTAGATGTCCTTTTTCAACAAGGGCTAGATCCGGCTATTGAAGAAAAGAGACCAGATGGTATTGGAGAAGAAGATTGGAGAATAATCAACCGTGTTGCTTGCGGTACCATTCGATCCTACCTTGCTAGAGAGCAGAAATATCCATACACAAAGGAAACTTCTGCTAGTAAATTATGGAAAGCACCGGAGGATAAATTTTTGAAGAAAAACAATCAAAATAAATTGTACATGAAGAAGAGACTGTTTCACTTCACCTATGTTCCTGGTACCACGATGAATGAACATATCACCAGTTTCAATAAGTTGGTCACGGATTTGCAAAATATGGATACAACTTATGATGATGGTGACTTGGCCTTGATGTTGTTGGCGTCACTTCCCGACGAGTACGAGCACCTTGAAACTACTCTACTCCATGGAAATGACGAAGTTTCTCTCAGAGAAGTTTGTTCGGCTTTGTACAGCTATGAACAAAGAAAGCGAGAAAAACAGAAGGGCGGAGAAGGAGAAGCACTGTTCGTGAGGGGCCGTCCTCAAAATCAAACGAGGACAAGGAAAGGAAGATCTAAGTCAAGATCTAAACCCAACAAAGATGAATGTGCCTTTTGTCGAGAAAAGGGGCACTGGAAGAAAGACTGTCCGAAGTTGAATAATAAGGCCAAACATAACAATGGAAAGGTCATTATGAATTCAAATGTTGCTGATTGTGATGATTCGAATTTCTCATTAGTTACAACGGAGCCGTCAACTTCATCAGACATATGGTTGATGGATTCGGCTTGTAGCTATCATATGTGTCCCAACAGGGATTGGTTTGTGAACTTTCAAGAAGGAGAATATGGAGTCGTCCAAACAACGGATAATAGCCCTCTTACCTCATATGGAATTGGTTCAATACGATTAAGGAACCATGATGGAATGATCAGAACATTAATAGATGTTCGATATGTACCGGGTTTGAAGAAAAATCTCATCTCTGTGGGAGCCCTGGAATCAAAAGGGTTCAAAATTATTGCAGAAAACGGTGTGATGAGAGTATGCTCCGGTGCACTAGTGGTAATGAAGGCCAATCGGAAGAACAATAACATGTACCGTTATCTCGGTAGTACAGTTATTGGGACAGCGATAGTGACATCCAGTGACAACAAAGAGGCACAAGCAACCAGGCTATGACACATGCGCTTGGGACATGCTGGAGGAAAATCCTTGAAAACTCTATCAGATCAAGGATTGTTGAAAGGGTTAAAGGCTTGCAATTTGGAGTTTTGCGAGCATTGTGTCAAAGGAAAACAGACAAGGGTTAAATTTGGTACAACAATCCATAATACTAAAGGTATTTTGGATTATGTACACTCTGACGTTTGGGGTCCTTCCAAAACACCTTCATTGGGTGGGAAGCACTATTTTGTGACCTTTGTTGATGATTTTTCCCGAAGAGTATGGGTGTATGCTATGAAGAGCAAAGATGAAGTGCTGGGAATTTTTCTCAAATGGAAGACGATGGTGGAGAATCAAACGGGCAGGAGGATCAAGTGTATTCGCACAGACAATGGAGATGAATACAAAAATGATCATTTCAATAAGGTCCGTGAAAATGATGGCATCGTCCGACACTTCACTGTCAGACATACACCACAACAGAATGGAGTGGCAGAACGCATGAACCGGACCTTGCTGGAGAAGGTACGGTGTATGTTGTCCAATGTTGGCTTGGGCAAAGAATTTTGGGCTGAGGCAATTACATATGCATGCCACCTCATTAATCGCTTACCATCTGCTGCTATTGATGGTAAGACACCATTTGAAAAATGGTATGGAAAGCCTGCTGTAGATTATGACTCTTTGCACGTATTTGGCTCAACTGCATATTATCATGTGACGGAGTCAAAATTGGATCCAAGGGCAAAGAAGGCTATTTTTATGGGAATTACTTCTAGAGTCAAAGGACATCGCTTATGGTGTCCTATGACAAAGAAAGTAATATTCAGCAGGGATGTTACCTTCGATGAATCTTCTATGGTAAACAAGGTAACAAATGAAGATACCAAAGAAAATGATGGTGCTTCTAAGCAGGTGGAGTTTGAGGGAAAATTTATTTTTCCTACACAAGAAGCAGAGGAGGAAAGAAATGAAGATTATCCTCTGGAAGGAGGAGCCAGTAGAGGAGATTCCAACTCAGGAACCTCAACAACAACTTGAATCAATAGCAACCAGCAGGCCAAAAAGGAAAGTAACGAAACCTGTTCGTCTCATAGAGACGATTGCTTGTGCAACCGCAATTGCAGCTGATGATGTTCCCACCACTTATAAAGACGCAGTCCAAAGTCCAAAAGAAGATAAGTGGAGGATTGCCATGAATGATGAATTACAGTCCCTTCATCAGAATCATACATGGAGATTGGCCAATCTCCCGAAAGGAAAGAAAGCAATTGGGTGCAAATGGGTATTTGCAAAGAAGGAAGGATTTCTAACCAAGTAGATGTTCGCTACAAAGCAAGATTGGTGGCCAAAGGATATGCTCAAAAGGAGGGAATTGATTACAATGAAGTATTTTCTCCAGTTGTAAAACATTCCTCCATTCGAATTATGTTGGCTTTGGTAGCACAATTGGATTTGGAACTAGTTCAGATGGATGTAAAAACTGCGTTTTTACATGGAAACTTGGAGGAGGAAATCTACATGACTCAGCCAGAAGGATTCAAAGTTGTTGGAAAGGAAAATATGGTTTGCAAACTTGAAAAATCGTTGTACGGGTTGAAACAATCTTCTAGACAATGGTACAAGCGATTTGACAAGTTTATGTTGCAACAAGGGTACAAGAGAAGCAAATACGATCATTGTGTGTATTTGCGCAAGCTTAAAAATGGTTCCTTTATATATCTTCTCCTATATGTTGATGATATGTTGATAGCTTCCAAGAATTTGGAAGAAATTGATAAGTTGAAGATTCAACTGAAGAAGGAGTTCGAGATGAAGGATCCGGGTGAGGCGAAGAAAATTCTTGGCATGGAGATAATAAGAGATAGACATTCAAGGAAACTCTGTTTATCTCAGAAAGAATATTTGAAGAGAGTACTACAACGTTTTGGCATAGATGACAAGACTAAGCCAGTTAGTACTCCACTTGCTCCTCATTTTAAGCTAAGTACCACTATGTCGCCATTGGATGAAGTTGAACAAGAGTATATGTCAAAGGTACCATACGCAAATGCTGTTGGTAGCTTGATGTATGCAATGGTCTGTACGAGACCTGACATTTCACAAGCTGTTGGAGTTATTAGCAGATATATGCATAATCCGGGAAAGGAGCATTGGCAAGTTGTGAAGTGGATTCTACGGTATATTCATAATACTGTAGATGTCGGGTTAGTTTTTGTGTTGGATATTGTGACTCAGTAGTTGGATATTGTGACTCAGATTTTGCGGGTGATCTGGACAAACGAAGATCAACTACTGGTTATGTGTTTACTTTTGCAAAGGCACCGGTTAGTTGGAAGTCTACTTTGCAGTCAACAGTTGCTTTGTCTACAACAGAGGCAGAGTACATGGCTATTACAGAGGCTGTGAAGGAGGCAATTTGGCTTCAAGGATTGCTAAAGGAGCTTGGCGTTGAACAAAAAGGTATCACAATTTTTTGTGATAGTCAAAGTGCTATTCAATTAGCGAAGAACCAAGTTTATCATGCAAGGACGAAGCACATTGATGTTCGGTATCACTTCGTACGAGAAATCATAGAAGAAGGTGGAGTCACGGTGAAGAAAATTCATACTACGGAAAATCATGCTGATATGCTGACAAAAGTGGTGACTGCGATCAAGTTTCAACATTGTTTGGATTTGATCAACATTGTTGAACACTGACGATTGAAGATGAAGACACAACCAAAATTTGTTATAGAGAGAAAATTGAAGATGTGGATTTTTGCCAAGGTGGAGATTTGTTGAAATTGTCAAACTTCCCACATCCCACATCGGTGGGTAACTAGAATTGGGGAGGATTTCCCCCTATAAAAGAAGGCCTAATGTTTAGGATTTAAACACACCTCTCATTTGCCTTCTTATCTTCTTAAGGCATTTATATCTTCTCTCTTTAGTATTATTTCACTTGTATTTTGGAGTGGAATAAAATATTGGTTGTGTCCGAGGAGTAGGCAAAATTAGCCGAACCTCGTAAATTCTGGTGTTCTTTATATTGTTGTTTTATTGTCTTATTTATTATTTGGTGGCTGTCATAATTTTTGGTATAGTAGTTGTGACTTATTCACACTATATACATTTGGCTTCCGCAACAGGATGTACTTATGATTGATTAATTTGTGACTTTAGGAGATCACAATTAATTTTGTTCATGCATAATTGTGCTGGACTGAAGGCATACATGCATGTTGTCACAAAAGGGAATGAGTTAGATTTGTTTACGAACAAGTGTTAGACTAATGCAGTGTATTAACAATAATAATATAAAAGCGTAAATCATGAGATGAAAGAGTTCTGATATTTGGTATTAAAATGTAAACAGGAGGACATCAAACTCATGACAGATATGGGATTGAATAGCTTTCGTTTCTCTATCTCATGGGCAAGAATTCTACCTAGTAAGTTATAACTGTCGCTGATCTCTTTCCTTCATCATAAACAAATAAACTCCTAATTGTCATTTACGATGATAATCCTTTTTCTTTTTGGACGGTTGTAATTTTATTCAGAGGGCAGATTTGGAAAAGTTAATATGGCTGGAATTGAGCACTACAATAAGGTCATTGATGCACTCCTACAGAAAGGTCGGTTCTGCTTCTCTTGCTAACAGTTTTATGCTTTCAATAATACAAAATGTAGAAAAGACGTAAGATTTTAAGTTTGTTATTTTTTCACTGACTTCAGGAATTCAACCGTTTGTCACATTAACACATTATGACATACCACAAGAACTTGAGGACAGATATGGCGGTTGGCTAAATTCACAGATTCGGTAATGCTTTAAACTAGTTAAAATTGTATAGCTAGTTTTCATACTGGTCAATGAAAAATTTCATTGTTTATCAAGTCAATGAAAAATAGCCATTATTTTGTTGTAACAGGGACCGGTCCAGTATAATATACGGGAGTTTTGGTACATTTGTGTATGAACTCCAGTATATTATGCTGGACCGATATACTTTGCTAACTCCTGTCAAATTTGCAGGAGACTGGAGCACTAGTGCTCCAAACTCCAGTATATTATACTGGACAATTATACTTACTGGAACTTTTGTAAAATTTGCGGGAGTTCTAGCATAATTATGTTTGAACTCCATTAAATTTTCGGGAGTTCCAGCATAGTTATAATAATTCAATAAAGTTACTAGAGTCATTAAGTAACTCCATGGCCACACTTTATCACATTCAACTACTTCTAACTAGTATGTACTATAAATAATGAACCCATAACTCTGTTGCGGACCAGGTATAACTCATACTCACTTTAATCGCATCATTAAGATTTTAATTGGTCCGAATACCTGTCCATAACTTACGGGACTTTACCATAAGTAGTTGGGCCCCTCTTATACTTAAAGCTAACTATAAATTCTATCGAAACCCAAAACGATGAACAAGTTACAATCATGTTGGTGGGCTTTGTTTCAGGTATGATTTTAGCTATTTTGCAAAAATATGCTTCAAATACTTTGGAGATAGAGTTAAATATTGGACAACGATGAATGAGGCTAGCTTTGTGGCCATTAGTGGCTATAGAGATGGGAGTTACCCTCCAGCTCGATGCTCTGGTATATTTGGGAATTGTAGTGCTGGCGGTGATTCAGAAAGGGAGCCATTCATTGCAGCTCATAATATGATCCTATCTCATGCAGCTGCTGTCCGCATTTACCGCACCAGATATCAGGTTTTTTCGACGGCTCTTTCCCTTTTCTCCATTATCATGTCAACTCTCAACATGACATGATCTTGTATAACTTATCCAAAATAGGAGTAATAATTACTCTTCTAGTGTAATCTTGCAGAACTTGTTCAAATAGTAATTAATCTTCCAGTGAAATGCTACTGCTTACTTGTCTAAAACAAAAGGAAAGGAAACACTAGGTAGAACAAGATATCATCATGTCTCTAACTATTTTTGGTGAAGTAAAATAAGAAAATTGTATATTTAGAAGGCTAGAAGTGAAAATTTTGTCCTTGAAAACACCCTTTTATGCTATCTATCAAATCACCATAATATAATAATCCCACTTTCTTTCTATTCTTCTTGTTTGGGGTCTTTTACTTTTGATTCCTTCATTTTAATCGACTCTAAAATTGTAAGTTCGTTAGAAGATCCAAAAAGATATTGTCTGTTGCTTTTTCAGAAAAGTCAAGGAGGCATGATTGGCATTACTACGGGTATCGAATGGTATGAACCATTTAGCAATTCCTCAGAAGACATAGCTGCAACTAATAGAGCTATATCATTCTATACCAATTGGTAAGCTTTCAATATAAGTAATTTGGTTTTACGATCTGGTATTTATGCATCAGAAAGAGAGTAAGTAAATATTTTTGACTAAGTATCCCCATGCAGGTTTTTAGACCCTATTATATTAGGAAGATATCCTGAAGAAATGGTACAAATTTTGGGATCTAATCTTCCAGAATTTTCAGTGAGTGATTTGAGACTGTTGAGTTATGGCCTAGATTTCATTGGCATCAATCATTATTCTGCTGTCTATGTCAAAGATTGCTTGCATTCTGCCTGTGAACATGGAAACTCTTGGTCAGAGGGTTCTTATTTAACGACTACACAAAGAGATGGTGTGAACATCGGAGAACCTGTATGTTTCCTTAAATAACATTTGCATCATTCTCATCTCAGATTTCATTCTGTAAATTATTACCTTCACTTTCTACACTGTGAAAGAATTATTTCTAATGAATCAGGGGGAAGTGGACTGGCAATTTGTGTACCCACAAGGGATTGAAAAAGTTGTGATGTATGTAAAGGACAGGTTCAACAATACACCTATGTTCATAACTGAAAATGGTAAGAAAAATATTTCACATTCTTTTCCTTTAGAATGAGATACATTTAATCAACTAAACTTGAGCGAGATGCAATTTGATATGTCACAGGCTTTGCTGGGAACAGTTCTTCTATAGAGGATACCTTGAACGATGTTCATAGAGTGAAATACGTGCATAGCTACTTAAATTCATTGGCACAAGCTATCAAGAAAGGTGCAGATGTAAGGGGGTACTTTCTTTGGTCCCTTCTTGATAATTTCGAGTGGTCAGATGGATATACCATAAGATTTGGACATTACTACGTCAACTATACTAATCTCCAAAGAACTCCAAAATTATCAGCCACCAAGTATCCAGAGCTCATGTGTAACTTTCGCATAGATCTTGAAGCACATACTTCCCAGAAATAGCATAAGAAGGCGATGCATATGTGGAAGCTTGTTGAAAATTATTTTATTTAGGTCTGTATTCTTGGAAGGCAGTTATTGGGCAGTCATAATATAATTGTTCCACCTAATCCCTTCCTTTATATTTATTAAATTAGGTTCAGACCTAGTCTTTTTATTCACTCTAATAAAGTAATGAAAATTTATTGTTTAAGTAGAAATATTTTGTTGAAAGGTGTTAGTTCTTCTTTCTTCTGTTAGTCAACTTAATGTCTTGAATCCTACCGAATGGGTGTAAACTCCTGCTGTTTTACAAAGTAAACTCTTCCATGGAAGCTCATGCATACTTAAGTAGATGGGTTACGAAAGTTATATACATGAAATATATACCATAATAACAAACTCGTGGACGCGACTCCCTCAAAAAGTTATTGCTACAATACCAACCAAAAAATGCCATCGAAATAGATTATAACATTATACATTATCAAACTAAGTATTGATGGGAAGTAGATGTCACACCCAAGTCTGAAAGGGGTGGACTATGCTTTATATACAACGAACATTTACTGGTAACATATTACTTGCCATAACTTGAAACGAGAATGCAAAATGTAAAAGACTTATATATACCACATGTCCACTGGCCTGAGACATTAAATAATTGTGGAACTGAATGTAAGTAAACCCACACATATTGTGTATGAAGCCTTTATAAATATCTACAGCTTACTGTTTAGTCCAAAAAGTCTGAATCTAGGCGAGCTCGCCGTGAAGAATTTCAACTATTATAACACATAAGTCTAACTTGGAACCACAAGATTCCAGGTTTTAGGTAAAATTTTACACGGCCTTACAACCGAATCATACTTATACTACTCGAAATGACAACAAATTTTGCGTGCATTTCATAAATTACCACAAAAAACTATTCCCAAGCTCGGAATCTCAATTGGACCTCGATAAAACCAAATACAACTTCAAACCAAATTTAAAAAAATTTAAAACCTTCAATGTGCCAACTTTCAATATTATGCACCGAAACTCTTCGGATTATCTAAAACCCAGTCCGAACAAATATCCAAGTTCAAAAGCATCATACGAACATATTGTAACTGTCAAATCTTGATTCTAAGGTTGTTTACTGAAAATATTTACTCAAGTAAAATTTAGCCCTTTTTAGTCAATATTAAGGAACTAAATGTTCCGATTTCAACTCGAACCTTACTAAACCTGAACTAACATCCCTGCAGGTCATAAAACAGTAAAATCAAATACGAAGAGTCTTATTTTGGGGAACGAGAACATAAAAAGTAAAACAACAAGTTGGACCGTTATAGTTTACCCCTAAATCGGATAAGAATTAAACTTGTACGCGTTTTTAAGCATACGTGATTTGATTCAACATAAACAATAAAACAATATTAAATAAATGAGTTAAAGACAAAATAAACAATCAAACCAATCATAATATTAAGGACTTTCCCAAATTTCGATTGAATAGTGACCTCGTCCTCGATTGGACCCCTAATATAATTTGAGCCTAGTTGTGAATGAAGAACAAAACAATTTAATAAGAACTTTTGCAGTAGCTAAAAAGAAGAAAGATAAACTTGTATATTGCTTTGATTTACGTGTTACAAATGAAAAACTGTCCTTTATAGAGTAGGAGAGTTTCAGCCCTAGTATATGTCTAAAACATAAAAATATTTAATTCTCGTTAATCACTTATCGATGACCGACGCCAAGCGAGTTTCTCGCCGTGATATCTAATTGGGTGCGAATATCACGGCCCTCTATCCGTTGTGTGTACTATTTAATGTGTTTCCCGAGGTCTTAGAACTCATTCTTGGTCGGGGACGCTTTATCATTTCCGATGACGAGCACATCATTTATTATTCCTGGATCTCGATACAAGGGGTGTCTAACCTCGATTACAATCTCGTGCATCTGTGCCTTCTTTCGTTTTCTCACGTGGGAATCGGGATAGACATTACCGCCGAATTTACCGGTACGCGCCTATATTTTCCGAAGTTCGAAGACAAAAGAAAATTTCAATTTATATAATTTAATAATATCTTTTATTACCACACGACGCATGGATAAGTTCTAGTTTTAATATATAGTAAGAATAGTATTTTAAGAAGTATAGAAAACAAAGACAACTATAAGTTAATACTCCTTCCGTTTCAACTTGTTTTAACCTTTTCGGAGTACGGGGTTTAAATTGACTAATTTTCAATGTGAACTTTGACATAGATTCTTTAACTATTTTGAAGTAAAATGTTAAACGTTACATAAAAGGTACTATAAATCACATTAGTTAACAATTTAAATTATTTAAAAACTATTTGTAAAATATAATCAAATAAAACTTTCGGATTCTTTTTGTACCCCCAATACATCTTGCTCGCATATAGTCTCATAAAATGAAAATCTCTATGTCCAATTTGAATCGATTTGAATGGATCCCTTGTTATTACCTAGAGGAGAAGAATATATAGGAATGACATGATTTGAACCCATGACATTGTTTACCCAAAACAAAGGCCCTCAAACGAGAAAATCATATCTTCAAAGTTCATTGATCACTTCAATAAAGGCGTTGAAGTCAGGAGGCCGATCTTCAAATTTTTTCTAATGGATCTGCAATTACATTGAAATCCCCTCTACGAGCCATGGGAAGTTAATGCAAGTCGATAGGTCCTTCAATCATCGAGTACACTATCAACTTCTCACACTTATCATGTGTTTCCCCCTAGACGTATATTGGAGCGAAAGTTGGCGCTAGCTTACTAAACAAGATTTTCTATAAGGTAGAAGCATGGCCGCGTAAAGCAAGAGGAAATAGGTATAGGCTGGATCAATAAAAGAAAGATAAGAAAAGTGTACAAAATTCTAATACGGTATTAACTCCCGTAATAGTAATTAGTTCATCTCATTGAAATAGAGGGAACATAAAATTACAGAAGATGCATTATAATGAATACAGACTTCAAGAAAAAAGAGCATCTAACAACAATAAAATGTCTATGGTTACAAATATGTGTCTGTTCGAGGAGTCTTAATTTGTACTTCTACCAAAGCCTTAGCAATAATAGTCGATATCACTAAAAGATCATAACTGGGGTCAAGGGACTTTTATTTGCTTCATTATATAAGTATAAAACAGAACTACATAAGCATGAGAAAAATGCCAACTAAAGAGTCAAGAATATACATATTTGTTATAGAATATACGTTGTAAATATAGTCCAAATACATTTACCATATCAGTCCAGATACATTTAGGAGATCCTGTAATATTCTCTTTCATTTGTTTTGATTTCTTTCCTTAGATAGATTTCTTGTAATTGTATAAATTCCTTTCATATTTATGAATAGAGATAATAAGCTTCTACCATTTAATTACATGGTATCAGAGCCGCTAGGGCTCAATTAATTCTCAGAACTTTCTCTGGCGTCAGGGTGGGCAGCGAGTGAGTCACACGCGCCACCTCCACCTCGCGACTATCTCTCAAGTTTCGGTGTTGTCTTGTTAATTCTGGCATATTCCAAGTGTTACAATACTGCTTAGAGTTTATTCTTCACGTCCAGGTTGGCCTTTTTCCCTTTATACTTCTAAGATAATTGATTTGGGAGTTTGTTTTGTGCTTTTGCGATTGCTGGACTCTGTTCGGGTGTCAGATTGTTGTTGTTTTGTGGGTGTCACTGCTTATTCATTTGGTATCATTCACATCTTGCTCTTGTCAACAAGTTTTGGGTGTCAGATTGTTTATGTTTGCATCTGTTCATTAGTTTCTTGACTAAACATCAATTAAAATGTCTAATGATACAGCTTCCATGACTGAAATAGTTCCAGCATTATCCAAAATTACAAAGTATAAATTAAATGGGTCTAATTATTTAGATTGGAGTAGAAAAATCAGGGTCTATTTACGTAGTGTTGAAAAGGATGACCATCTTATTCAAGACCCTCCGACTGATGGAACTAAAAAGGCATGGATGAGAGATGATGCTAGATTACTCCTACAAATAATAAACTCTATTAATAATGAAGTAGTGTAATGACCCGACCGGTCGTTTTGAGTCCCGACGTGTCATTCAGCAGATTGAGGCCATGAACAACTTCATCTCAGGTATATTGACTTGTGTGTATGGTCAGAATTAAAATTCAGGAAGTTTGGAGTCAAATCTAAATGGAAATTCTCATTTTGAAAGCTGAAAGTTGAAGAAATGAACTAGGATTGGAATTTTGACTAAATGACCTCGGAATTGGGATCTAAAAGTTCCAGCATGCTCGTATGATGATTTTGAACTAGGGCGTATGTCCGGATTTGGTTTTTGATAAACCGTGAGCATTTCGGCGTATATGGTGGAAGTTAGTATTTTAGAAAATTTTCATAAATTTGGGTTGGAAGGCATTTTAGAGTTATAGATGTCCATTTGGGATTCCGAGTCTGGGAATAGATCCGTATGGTGATTTTGGAGTTGGGAAAGCGATCGGAAGTGAATTCGGATGTCCGGATGTCATTTTGAAGTCATTTGGCTAAATATAGGAATTTGAAGGTTTATGAGAAAATTCGACCGGAAGTGAAAATTTTGATATCGGGGTCAGAATGCGATTCCGAAAGTTGGTATAAGTCCGTAATGTTAAATGTGACTTGTGTGCAAACTTTGAGTCAATTCGGATCGATTTTGGTAGGAAAAGGGACAATTAATCTCTTTGAGGAAAGCTTAAGTTGGAAAAGTCAACCCAACGTTGACTTATGAGTTAGAGGGCTCGGAACTGAATTCCGATGATTCGGTTAGTTTCGGGGGATGATTTAAGACTTCGAAGCGCAATTGGAAGTAATTTTGGAGGTCCGGTGAAGAAGTTAGCCTATTTTGGCGAAGTTGGAATTTTGGCGGAATCCAATCGATGGGTGATATTTTGATCCGGGAGTCGGAATGGAATTCCGACAGTTGCAATAGCTTCGTTAGGTGATTTTGGATATGTCTGCAAATTTTCAGGTCATTCGGACATCGTTTGGTCGGATTTTTGATCGAAAGTATATTTTTGGAAGTTTTTGGAAACTTAGGCCTTGATTTGATGAAAATTGATGATTTTGATGTTATTTCGGCGATTTGATCACTCGAGCGAGTTTGTGTGATGTTTTAGAGTCAATGTGCATATTTGGTTTGGAGCCCCGAGGGCTCGGGAGTGTTTCGGAGGTGTCTCGGAATAATTCCGGACTTAGAAAATGGGCAGAAAATGCAGAAAAATCTGCCGTGAACGGTGTCCATGAACAGTGCCCGTGAAACAGTGTCCGTGAATAGTACCGTGAACAGTGTCCGTAAACAGTACAGTGTACAGTGCCGTGAACAGTGCCGTGAACAGTAACCGTGAATAGTGCCGGACATAATATATTTGAGGTCCGAAAATATATTGCCATTTTTGACGATTTGGAGCTCGGAAATGACGATTTTTCGTGGGAATTTTGGAGAGAACAACGGGGTAAGTGTTCTTAACTCAATTTTGGTGGTATAACTCGAATCTATTGCAAGTTTTAGTGTTTAATTTGAGAATTTTTGTTGAAAAGGGTAGAAAACCCTCTTGGATAGAAATAGTGATTTAAGGGGACAAATGAACTCCAATTTTTGTGAATTTGGTATGTACGGACTCGTGGCGAGACGAGGATTCCGGAAATATAAATTTTAAAATTTTTCGAGATGTGGGCCCGGGGCTCGGGTTTTGTCAATTTCGTGATTTTTGATATTTTTCGAGTTCTTTCGATTGGGTTATGTTCCATTAGCCTATTTTGATATATTTGTACTGATTTTGGCTAGTTTGACGTGCGTGGATGCCGGTTCGAGGAGCTAAGGCGTCGCGGGCATGAAGCATCTACCGGTTCGAGGTGAGTGGTAGTAGTAAATAATGTACTGAGGGTTTGAAACCTCGTACTAGCACTTCACAGTGCTATATTGAGATGAGACACGCGTTCTATGACGGGCGTGGTGACATTGTGATTGGGGGTTCGGACTTAGTCCTTCCCGACTAATAGTAGACTGTGTGTTATGACTGATAATAAGTTTATAACTGTGCAATTGGGCTGATAGCCATGTTTGGGGCCTTGTGCCGATCTGTAAAGCATTAGGGAACCTATAGAGCTAGGTGACCCTTATATCGTGTTGGAAACATACACTCAGCCGTAGCTCTAGCTGTATAGTATAATATGAGCCCGTACTAGATGTGTACATTGAGAGAGATTATCTAGGGTGGAATTCCCTGTTCTAGCTGAGTGGGCCCGAAAGGCCAAGTCTATACCGATTGAGATGAGATAGGGTCAAGGACCCACTATGAGATGTTATATTGGGCCCTGAAAGGTCAAGTCTATACCGATTGAGATGAGATAGGGTCAAGGACCCACTATGAGATGTTATATTGGGCCTGAAAGGCCAAGTCTATATTGACTGAGACAGGGTCAAGGAACCACTGTGATATATTATATTGGGCCTGAGAGGCCAAGTACATACTGACTGGGATAGGGTCGAGGACCCATTATGAGGTATTATATATATATACCTATATTGGATCGGGCTGCACGCCGCAGCAGTATATATATTGGATCGGACTGCACGCCGCAATAATATACATGTAATATACATGTAATATACATGTGGGACGGACTGCACGCCGCAGTATTATTGCGCTTGGGCTGTAGGAGCCCCTTCGGAGTCTGAGTCTGCACACATTCTCAGTGAGCGCTGTATATATTATGGGATCGGGCTGCGCGCCGCAGCAGTATAAATATATATACATATATATATTGGATCGGACTGCACGCCGCAGTAATACATGTGTGGATCGGGCTGCACGCCGCGGCATCATAGCGCTTGGGCCTAGGGAGCCCCTCCGAAGTCTGTATACACCCCCAGTGAGCGCCGTCGACGTTAAATGGAGCGGGCTGCGCGCCGCAGCGGTATATGTATTGGAGCGGGCTGCGCGCGCAGCATTATACTTATTCATATTCATATATATACTGAAATATTTATATGTTATAGACGGATGTATATGTCTCCATATATTGAGATGGCTGTATACCGTAGTGGTACGAGCGAGGATGTGGTCAGTGTGGGACCTAGATGAGATAGATGTGGACTGGAGATCAGAGTACTCATTATAGTGATGATTAACCTGTGGGGGTTGCCTTAGAACTGTTTAGTGATAGTACAAGAGTTCTTATTTTCAGTTATTGTTTATTATTGTTACTCACTGAGTTGAAATATACTCACCCCACTCCCCTGCACTTTTTGTGCAGATATACAGGTTCAGGAGGGCGGTTGAGCTATCGCAACTGCTTTATTATCCCCATTCTGTGGAGACTTCGAGGTAGCTGCTAACGTCCGCAGTTCCCGACCTCTTTCTTTTTATCATTTTGTTGTCTCCATTCTAGTTCGACTTGATTTTGTAGTAGATCTCATTTGTAGAGGCTCAGACTTGTGACACCACGATTTGGTTGGGACCTGTGTTCTTGTATTTCAGTTCTACACTTCTTGATTTGTTATGAAAACAGGCTAATCACGCCGATTAATCAGTATTAATTATACTTGGCTGGTTTAATTAGATAAGATGGTCGGGCTTGCCTAGCAATGTGTTGGGCGCCATCACGACCGGGGTTTGGGGTCGTGACAAGTTGTTGGTTTGGTTAATCACTGTGAGTTTGTTTAGGAGTTAATGGATTATCTGGAGTATCTATATTCCGACAAAGGTAATGTATCTCAAATTTATGAAGTTTGTAAGGCTTTCTGTCGTCCCGAGATGTTTTTACTTCTGGAGTATCAACTTCTGACATCACTTTTCTGAAAGATGTTTTCAGTCGGGTGCTGCGCATAGAGAGTACCCCATCCATCCAATAGACCAATGTACTTGTTGTGAAAGGGGAAGGAAGAAGTGATGCTAAGAGGTGGAACAATAACAATGATGCTGGAAAGTGGAGCAATAACAATGATGCTTGGCGATGGAACAGTAACAAAGGAAGAGACAACGACATTATTTGCCGCTACTGTAAGGAACCCGGGCACATGAAACAAAACTGTAAGAAATTACAGATTCATAATAAAAGAACCCAGACAATCAATATTACTGTTGCTGCTTCTAACTCATCCTCAGAGAAAACCGTTACAATCTCAGCTGATGAATATGCCAAACTTTCTCAATATCAGGAATTAGTGAAAGGATCTACTCTAGTTACATCTCTTGCTGAGTCGGGTAACAAATGTCTTATTTCCTCTTCAAACAAATGGGTCATTGATTCTGGTGCCACAGATCACATGACAGGTAATTCTAAAATCTTCTCCAGTTTTCAGTCACATAAGGCACTGCCTCTTGTAACTATAGCTGATGGTTCAACCTATAAAATTTAGGCATCTGGGACTGTTAAACCCACTTCATCTATTACCATGTCCTCTGTTCTAAGTTTACCAAGTCTTGCCTTTAATCTGATCTCTGTGAGTAAGCTTACCAAAGACCTAAATTGCTTTATCTCATTCTTTCCTGATCACGGTCTTTTTCAGGATCTTATGACGAAGTAGATTATTGGTAAAGGACATGTATCTGATGGTCTCTACATTCTTGATACATGGGTGCCTCGATCAGTTGCTTGCTCAAGTGTTATCTCGCCATTTGAAGCACATTGTCGGTTGGGACATCCTTCTCTACCTGTTTTGAAGAAGTTATGCCCCCAGTTTCATGACGTACCTGTGGTAGAATGTGAATCTTGTCACTCTGAAAAACATCACCGAAGCTTGTTAGGTCCTAGAATAAATATATTTTGCTTTTGAATTAGTTCATTCAGATATTTGGGGACCATGTCCAGTTTTGTCTAAAGTTGGTTTCAGATATTTTGTTACTTTTGTGGATGATTTTTCCCGAATGACATGGATTTATTTTATGAAGAATCGCTCTGAGGTGTTTTCTCATTTCTTTACATTTTGTGCTGAGATTAAGACATAGTTTAATGTTTCTGTACGTACATTAAGGAGTGATAATGCTAAAGAATACATGTCAACATCATTTCAGAACTATATGAAGCAACATGGTAATCTCCATCAATCCTCTTGTGTTGATACACCCTCTCAAAATGGAGTGGCGGAGAGAAAGAACAGGCACCTGCTTGAAACCGCCTGTGCGCTGCTATTCCAAATGAAAGTTCCTAAGCCATTCTGGGCTGATGCGGTTTCGACAGCCAATTTTTTGATTAACCGCATGCCATCTACAGTGCTTAATGGTGACATTCCCTACGGTGTTCTTTTTCCTAATAAGAAATTATTTCCATTAGAGCCAAAAGTGTTTGGTAGCACATGCTATGTTCGCGATGTGAGGCCTCATGTCACTAAACTGGATCCAAAGGCGTTAAGGTGTATCTTTTTGGGATATTTTCGCCTCCAGAAGGGGTATCGGTGCTACTATCCAGATCTTCACCGATATATGGTCTCGACAGATGTGGTGTTCTCTGAGAACTCGCCAATATTTTCCTCCTCCCACACTTATCCAAGTCAGGGGGAGGTAGAAGAATGGCTGATATATAAGATCACTTCACCAAGCAAAGAACAACCAGCGACTCATGATGTCCCTTCTACTAGTGTCTCTCCTGTAAAGCGATTAGATGATAGTGTTTCTTCTAATGTTCCCTCTGCTCCAACAAATCCTCCGATTGTTCAAGTCTATTCGAGGAGAGAAAAGACCAATGATACATGTCCTGCACCAACTCCTTCATCATCAGATCCTCCTCCACTCAATACCTCTTTGGAAAGTCTTGACATTCCAATTGCTCTTCGCAAAGGTAAGCGTCAGTGTCAATCAACATATTCCATTGCTAACTTTATCTCCTATGACCATTTGTCTCCAATATCTATCTCTTTGATTGCCTCTCTAGACTCTTTCTCTGTGCCAAAGACAGTTAAAGAGGCCTTGAATCACCCTGGGTGGTATAATGCAATGCTTGAGAAGATCCATGCGCTAGATGAAAATCACACTTGGGATTTGGTAGACTTACCAAAGGGAAAGAAGGCAGTGGGATGCAAATGGGTCTTTGCAGTCAAGGTAAATCCAGACAGTTCTTTGGCTAGGCTTAAGGCTAGACAAGTGGCTAAAGGGTATGCTCAAACTTATGGAGTGGTTTATTCAGACACCTTTTCTCCGGTGGCCAAACTCACTTCCGTTCGATTATTTATTTCCTTAGCCGCCTTTGAGCATTGGCCTTTACATCAGCTGGATATTAGGAATGCATTTCTTCATGGTGATCTCCAAGAGGAAGTATACATGGAGCAACCACCTGAAGAAATCCTTGTATGGTCTGAAGCAGAGTCCTCGAGCCTGGTTTGGATAATTTAGCGAGGTAGTTCAAGAATTTGGGCTTTTAAAGACCAAATGTGATCACTCAGTCTTCTATAGACAATCAGCGGTTGACATTATTCTTCTCGTTGTGTATATTGATGACATTGTCATCACAAGAAGTGATTTTGCAGGAATCTCTTCTCTCAAATCATTCTTGCATACTAGGTTTCACACGAAAGACTTGGGGCAGCTGAAATACTTCTTGGGAGTAGAAGTAATCAGAAGCAAGAAAGGAATTTTCATGTCTCAGAGAAAGTATATCCTTGACTTACTTGCAGCAACTGGAAAGTTGGCGGCCAAGCCCTGTAGTATCAATGGTTCCCAATATGCATCTTACAAAAGATGATGGTGATCCCTTTGACGATCCAGAAAGATACAGGAGGATAGTTGGGAAACTAAACTATCTTAGTGTAACTCGTCCAGATATTGCCTTTGCAGTAAGTGTTGTTAGCCAATTCATAGCTGCACCTACTGTCACGACTCCAAACCCGATCGTGATGGCACCCAGCACACTGCTAGGCTAGCCCGACCAATTAACAACATTTACGAAGCTAAGAGCTCACTTTACCCAATTTTAAGCACAACAAAATGAGTCAATGAAGACAAAAATAACAATACGGGGATCAAGCCCCAAACAGTACAACTTCCATAGACCGAAGGGTCAATAATCAAGAGCCTCTAAAGATAACATAAGTGCAATAGTGTCTAAGAGGAAGTAGATAACAATACGAAATGAAAAGACAGCTGGACGGGGAGTCAGGTCCTGCGGACGCTGCAGCTACCTCGACTATCCCGCAAAAATGCCTCTGAACAGCTACCGGATCAGGACTGCTGAGAGGTACCTGAATCTACACACAAGGTGCAGGGAGTAAAACGAGTACTGCCAGACTCAGTGGTAATAAATAGGGGTAAGACAGCGTAGATAAGAAATCCACAATAAAGCACTATGTAAAGCTGTACTCAATTCCCTGTAACAGTTCAATATCAACAGTAATGTACCAACAATAACAACAACACAGTATAACAGCTAGCAGATGTAACTAAATGCAATGCAATGCATGAAATGACCGCTACGGTGCGTAACCCGATCCAATTTGGGTACCTGTGCTCACTGTGGGGGTTCAGACTCCGGAGGGGCTCCTACAACCCAAGCACAATATCATGAATATACGCTGCGGCGCGCAGCCCGATCCACTACCAGTCAGCTAATATGCAAATGTAGCCTCGCAGGCTCAAAAGTTGTTTTGAAAACTCTTTTATCATTTTTCGATTGAAAACAGTATGTCAAAGTTCCAGAGATTGGAAATATCATGATAACAATAATAGCTACGGACTGGTAGTAAAACTAACATGTCAATATCACAGGACAATGATAACGATCCTCGCAGGATCCTAATAACTTGCTCACGGCCCATAAGTATACTCAACCATTCGAGAAGGAGGTTCAACGGGTCAAGAGTAGCCAATATCACTATATAAGATGCAACCATCCGAGAAGGAGGTTCGACGGCTCATGAATAGCCAATATCAAAATACAGTAACAACAGGTCGGACAAAGACATAGTCCCCAAATCACAATCGACCCCGCACTCACATGAGAGTACGTGTCTCGCCGCTATACGGCGTCACAAAGTGGTATACCGGGGTTTCGAACCCGCTGTTCATCACCCACATCTATTACTCACCTCAATACAGCTCGACGACTAGTCCGTGATGCCCTTGCCATGAGAATCAAGCTCTGCACGCATAAAATCTGATCAAATATAGTAGAAACACAACAAATTAGGCCAATGGGACGACACCCAGTCAAAATAACTCAATTCACATCAAAATTCCCTAAGTTGTCAAAACCCGACTTTCGGTACGCTTCTCAAAAAATTATGAAAGACACATATTCGGGACCCTCGTCTTAATACATGTCGAGGCATATAAAATTTACCAAAATCGGACTCAAATTAGTGATTTTCTATAATTTTAGGCCTAGGGCTAAAACCCACATTTAATCGTCCATTTACAGAGAATTAACCAAGGATTTCATGATAAAATGCTGTTGTGAGCACATGATTTTTGCACTAAGCCTTTAAATTCCAAAATTAAAATAAAATGCTTTTGAGTGCAATTACTTGCTTTGCTTGAAATTAGTTATATTTTTGTGTGTTTGAATAAGTAAAAAAAAATTAGGAAAAAAATCAAAAATAGTAGTAATTAGTTTGTTAGTTTAGTTAATTAGAAAAATTAGCAAAATAACTTAAGTAGTAGAAATTAGGGAAAAATAGCAGAAAATTACCAAAAAATACTAGAAAATTAGAGTAAGTAGGAAAATTAGGATTTATATTTTTCATAAAAGAAAAGAAAAAAAAATATATAAAAGAAAATGCATAAAAAATCATTAAAATCAGAAAATACAAAAATAGGTTGTGTAATAAATCTGGGCCAATTGTGAGTCCAAATAGCCAGCCCAGTCCTTAGGCCCAAAGCAGACCCGGTCCAGGTCTCTAAGGGACTTGATCCCAGCCGTCCAATCTCATTGATCTAACGGCTGGGAGATTTAATTGAATTTGAGTCTTAATTAATTATAGGAGATTTGATCTGGGCCGTCCGTGTGATTTAATCTAACGGCCAAAGGCTTTAGTCTCATAAATAATCAAACGACGGCGTTTAAGTAACGCCTCTCTAGGACCGTTGATCTTGATCAAACGAGCGGCTAGGATTATCTCGGATCCTTGGCCTTTATAAGGGCCTTGTCTGAAGACGGCCGCTCATTTTACACAATCCAAAACCCTAAAGTCGGCCGCCTCTCTTCTCCCTGTCTTCATCTCTTTCTTCAAACCTCAGAAACCCTAGGCGGCCATGGCGGCCACCACCCTCCACGGTGGTCGCCGGCCATTCCCTTCACTCCCTTGCCTTCTTTTCTTTCTTCTTCACTCATAACACACCCAAGAACCCAGAGAAAACACCCTGCTCTTCACAACCCCGGTCACCGGAGTTACACCGGTGACCACCCAAACAATGAAGATCCGCCTGAAACCAATACCATTCGAACCCTTTTTCTGAGATCTATCCACTCATACCACTGGCTCCCCTCGAAAGTCCCTTGAACTTCTCGAATATCCCGAAGAAGGTCGTCGGAACCATAACTCCGGCGACCCCAAGTTCGAACCCCAATCAAGACTTGTTCTTTACCTTCACCCAAACACCCTTCTTCAAGTCAAGATCAAAAAAAGCTACCCCTTTCGAGACTAAAAGAAAAATCAGTGAAAAATCAAAGAAAAAAGATCTGGAAAAGAATAAGAAAAAGAAAAAGAAGGAATAAAAAAGAGCCTGAGAGTCTGAGAGAATGAAAAGGAAAAGGAAAGGGAATAGGAAGCTCGGGGGACCGGCCCCGCAAGCTAAGTCCCTGATCCCTTTGTTTGCTTTATATGCTTCATTTCTATGTATTTTTGTTTTGATTTGCATGCTTATGAGTGCTTGTTTATTTCTGTTCATCATGTTTTTCTCCTTTATTTGCTTTGCATGCTTCTCTGATAGACATTAGATTATTACATTAGCTTCTTCTTTGTTTCATGCCTTCTTTGCTTGATTTCGCATGCTTTGACCTGTTCTTTCAAGATCATGTTTAGTACTAGGGTTCTATTTCCATTTCATCCTCATATGTGTGTTCTGTTTCTGCTGAGTACACTGGTTCTTGATTGTTGGCTTGCAATATCATGACTATCTGTCTTCTCTGTTTCTTTTGGCATAATTAGTTCAATTGTTCTCTTTTAGTATTCTGTGGCTGGTAGTTTTATGTTGATGTCCCAGTGTTTCTTTGTCTACTATAGTATTGAGGTCCCTCACATGGTAGTTTTCAGTAGTTCTTCTGTCATCATGCATGTTTTGATTCTGATATTATGTTTAATTGCTTGTCTTTCATTGTCACTCGGTTTTGTAATAGATTACCTTTTGTTGGCTAGCAATATCTCAACTGCTTCTCTTTCTGTGTCTTCATATGTTTAGTCTTAGTAGAAGCTTGGTTATCTTTACTCATCTCTTATGTCAAGAACAACCTAAGTATGATTTGGGGTTTTCAGTGGCTCATTTAGCATAAAGAAGTTTTAACTAAGCTTGTTTAATGATTAATTGACACTGTTCTGTGATATGTGAGTTTGTAAGTCTATTGATTGGGATTCAACAATATTCAAACCTTTTCTTTGAATTTTGATTAATTGATAAACAACTCTGATTTCATTGGCCATGTGTGCAAATATTTGTGAAACTGGCTATGTTTGTAATAGCTTTGTGTTAATGAGAGCATTGTTAATATCTATCATGCCTAGGGGATTTGGTTATAGCTGTTAGTGTTAGGTTCCTTGGAAGTGGTTAGTTTTTAAATAGGATAAAACACTGAAAATGATCAAGATAGGCTACAAGTTTAATAATTGGCCTAAGAATGGTCAACCTTGCAAAGGGTTGACCAATTCCGTGAGCCCTAACACACAGCTCACTGTTTAACAGTGGCTGGTTGTGCAAAGGGCTATGTCTGCAAATGCAGACTAGCCCAGGCTCTATATTGAGCCCCGAACAGCAAAGTGGCCAAACCTGTAAAGGTTTTGGGCCTAGCTGTTCAGTATATGGCTTTGATAGCCCAAGCTAAGTCTCAACTTGAGACTGGCTAACTTTTAAATAGGTTAATTATAACAATAAAACAGGCTATGCCTACAATTAGCTTTAATTAAGAATAAATTGGTCTTAATTGACTGAAATTAGTTTAAAAGTGGCTAAAATTGGAATAGCTCTTAGAAATAAATCTGGCCAGCCCTTAAATACTAATACCAGGGCTGGCTATTAGTTAAATAGTTCAAAACAAGCTGAAAATCTGCCCTAGGCAAGCTAGTAAATCAGCAGTGCCCTTAGGGGCATAATTGGGTATAAAAAAGGTAAAATAGTAACTAGTAAGAACCTAGGAGGGTAATAGGGACATTCATGCTCCTGATTTCTGCAATTTTGCAGAGATTTAGGGATATAATGGTCTCCTAAAAATGGGAAATCTGTAAAAATCTCAAACCCCTAAGGTCATACTAGTAAAAGGCCATAAAAGAGAATCTTTAGAACCTTCCACCACATGCTGGAAGGGTTTTAGTAACTGAAAATGGGACTTAAGTGTATATTTAATAAATTTAGGAGGGGGAGAAGTGGGAGAAAATCCCATAACTTTCTCCCCAAGTTTCAGCTTTAGTATAACTATAAATACACCTTCAAAGAGCTGAAAAAGGGGATGACACGGTAGAACAATCTGAAATTTATACTTGGCCTAATTGTTGAGAAGAAATACTAGGAAAACATAGCAATTTAGCAATCATCAGTTCTGGAAATTCCGAGTGTGAGAGCTTTTGGTTTTAATCTATTCTTGCTGGGTTTCTTAGCTCGTTATTGCTGGGTTATTCTACTATTGTTGCTGTGTTGCTGTTGCTGTGCCTTCTCACTGTTGCATTCATTGCTTGAATCCTTGCTGATTACTTGCTTTACCCCCTAGACTCATCGGATTTCCTTTGTGGTTCAGGTACATGTCTTTTTCAATTGAAGTTGTATTGATGACCTTGATGAAATGAAAATGAAGATCCTGTGCCGTCGTGAAGTTATATTCTAATATTGATTAGTTCTAGTTGTAAATTAGTCATTGTAGTCTTTTATAATAGCTGAAGAAACAAAAAAACAGAGGCAATGTAATAGTATAGTAGTAGTAGTATAGTAGTAGTATAATAGCTTGTCACTTAGTTTAATTAGGAAAACTTAAAATATAAGTTAATTAGTAATACCTGCAATAGTAATAATCTGATAACAAACTTCATGAGGAAATCAGCAGGGTAATATTAGTGTTGGTGTAGATCATTCATCACTTAGCTAAATATGAGTACTATTAAAACTAGAGCTCATCAATTTATTTGCCTACATTAGTAATACTGAACTCATTCAGTTAATCTGTTTCATTAACTAATCTTAGTGTTTGAACAAGTTTAAAAGATAAGAAGTAAAATAGGCAATGATGTTAAAACGGTTTCAGTTTTGGTGTTAATTGGTACTCAAACATGGCTATAAAGTGGTATAATAGGAGAGAATATGCAGAAGAGTTGATAGTTCATTCGCGACTGGGATTTATGGCATAAGCTAAATTGAATTAGAACCAATGATACATTTGTGTACACACGAATAGATCATTCAGTCTTGGATAACTCAGTTCATTAGCAAGGAATTGGGTCGATTAAGCACTGTCACGTATAGGTTAATTACTTAATTTTGGTCATTTGTAGATAATTAGTTTAATTACTCTATGAACTTCTGGAATAATCGAATTGCTCTCCTTTAGAATCTGTTAGTGTTAGTATCAACTTGTTAACAAAGGTTGAGATCATAAATAGCCTTTAGCTCTAGTCTGAATTGTGATAGATAATCGATTCACAATAGGTTGTGTACTGATTTCTCTTTAATGAATAAAACATTTTGAGTTCATTCTATTCAGCTTGCGTTTCTGATTTTAATTATTTCAATCTGTTATATAAATTCTCTTAACCCCCATGGCCATGAATTCATGTAAATATCTATTCTTTCAAGGGCCTGGACTGATGTAACGTGAGTGTAAAATGAGAACCAGGCCCAACAGCAATGAAATTCGAATAGGCTTGGATCACTTGTGTAAATACGATTGAGGAAAGAACAAGTATAGAAAATGTAGTCAAATACAAGTATTGAAACCTTTAATAAAAATTGGGACGAGCCTCGCCCGAATAACACCGGGGCCCCCACTTAGTAATGATATGAACGCAAATAGACTCGGGAAAGCTAATAGCCAATTCCATAGCTTCTCCCAAAAGATTTAAAAGCCGATAGACGTTACTTTAGGGCACGATTTTAATATACCTTCCTATGAACGAGTGTGCACTTGGTGCGACTCAAATCCGAATCTCGGCAAAGCCGAAATACTCCAAAAGTCATAGGCGTACTGGTTGCGGTATGACTCGAGGCGTGTTTCCGCGATGTCGCAAATTCCTAAAAATAAAATTCAACGTAAAAGCACATCATGTTGTTAAAATCTATAACTGAGTCAAACAAAAGTCAAGAACGACAGTGGAGCGACCGTGCTAAAACCACGGAATTCGGGAGTGCCTAACACTTTCTCCCGGGTTAACAGAGTTCCTTATCCGGACCTCTGCTTCGCAGACATTTCAAAGAGTCAAAATTCCTCGGATTCGGGATTAACCGGTGACTTGGGACACCATTGTCATTCCCAAGTGGCGACTCTGATTAATCTCTAAATATATCCCGAACCGATTGTCCTTAAATTGGAAAAACTCCTTCCCTTACGTTATTTTATCCGCCTCGGGTAATTAAGCGTTGGGGTATACCCTACAAGTGTATTTATACACCTTACGCATGTTTGGGGTAGTAAAAAGGGAGGTGTGACAGCTCTGGCGACTCTGCTGGGGATCCAACCCTGAATTTCGACTTCAGGGTTTAAGAACTCGAGCTCCTTAGAACTGCCGTTCGCATTTTTATTTGACTTCATTATATGATTTGAATAACATGCTATGTGCTTTATCGCTTTGATATTATGTGGATTGTATATAAAATTGTGCCGAAAACCCTTCTCTCTTCTCCCCCGGGGATGTGCTTACTGGTTGAGACTCCCCTTTCTGTTAAATGTCACCTTAAATTAAGAAAACAGAGGCCGGATAAGTTACAAAGCCGATTGACTCCGCGGGTCACCGGTACGTAGCCCCTCCTCGATTCGAGTTGTCCGCTCGGGTACACGGTCTAGCAATCCATGAAACCATAAGATTTTGAACATAGGTCTAGGACGATTATTTGCATCATATTTGACTTAGGGGACTCAACACAGGGGTTGGGTCCGTCTAGGACAGGTGACCCGGTATTGAAAAGACCGAGCATGCTATGTGTTGCATTTTATTGTCCTTGACCGTTATGCGGACCGGCGAAAATCCCGAGATTGGAAAAATTGTTGAAAAGGAAAAAAAAAAAGAGAGAGAAAAATAATGATTTGTAGAAAATAGGTATCCGGAAAATTTGAAAATTTGAAAAAATAGGTGGAACATTTTTTGAAATAATAGGTCAAATAATCTGACCGAACTACGCAGGTTTGATTCTCGCCATTAGGTGGGATACGTAGGCAACCCTTAAACGGGTCCAACCACACTTTTAGAAAAAAGACCAAAAAGATTTTCTTTTCAAATAATTGAGGTGATTGCTATTTTTGGAAATGGCCGAATGTTCCGAAAGGACGACGGAAGGCTGTTTTTGCAAAAATGGCCACTTCGAAAATTATTTTTCTTTTCTTTCATTCAAAAATTGAAAACTTGCATTGAAAAAGATTTTTCATTTTTCTAAATAAAATCACCTTAATAAATGTGCAGGACGAGCACGATGATGAATGAACAATTTTGCCTAAATAAAATCCCTTTGGAGCTGAGGTTATGGTGGCAGGACATGGGATCCGATGGTCAAGACTGGGTCAAAAAGTACTTGAAGGGCCTTACGGGGTTACTCGAAATAGTTCCTCGGGGTGATGTGATTAGAGCGTTGGTCTCGTTTTGGGATTCGGCACACAACGTATTTCATTTCCCAGATTTTGAGCTTACCCCTACTTTGGAAGAGATTGCCTTTTACATTGGGAAGACCGAGGTTCCGCTGAAAGGAAAATACCCGGTATCTCCGAGGACGGTGACGGTACATCGCTTCCTCGACTCTTTGAAAATTGCCCGGAATGTTCATAATGAAGATCTGGCCAACGGGTTTTGTTCTTTAAGCTTCATCTACAATAGGTTTGGACACGTTGGGGGTTTCAATGATCTTACCAACAAGCTATGTTGCAAGTCCAACCGGGCGAAATGGGAAGAACACCGGAGGTTCGCATTTTTGGTGGCATTTCTTGGAGTTGTGGTATTCCCGAGGAAAGATGGACATATCAATATAAAAGTCGCCGGGGTAGCTTCCACACTGATAGTACAAGAAAACTGTACTCTGGCCCCGATGATTGTTGCGGATATTTATCGTGCTCTGACTGCGTGCAAAGCAGGGGCTAGCTTCTTCGAGGGGTGTAACTTGATCTTGCAAATTTGGCTAATCGAGCATCTGTGTCACCACCTTTCATTCTCGAGCTATGGTTCGGCCGATCGGACATGTTTGGAAGAGTTCAATGCGAGGACAAAAGAAGTAAAGTTGCCAGAGGGAGTCCAAGGTTGGATTGTGTATCTTCGATCACTAACTGACGGTCAAATTGATTGGACGTATGACTGGTTACCTCTTGACGAGGTGATTTATATGCCAACAGAGGGATCGCCATTTTTGATCATGGGTTTGAAGAGTATACAACCTTATGCACCCTACAGAGCCTTGCGACGGTTGGGTCGGTGTCAGATTATTCCAAGAGATGGGGATCTCAGTGTGCAGGCCGTGGAGATTGGTCCAGACGGGCAATTCCCGGAAGCAAGAATCCGGCAAATATGGAATGAATGCCAAAATCCGAAGATTGATACTTGTGTGCCGAATAGAGCAAGAGGGGAGATATCACCTGGATACTCCACCTGGTACCGACGAGGGGTTGAACACGAACGTCTTTCAAAGAGACCTCACTTGCAAGACCTGATAGAGCAATCCGAGGAAAATCTGAAATGGGCATCCAAGGAAAAGGAATATAAGGCAAAAATCAGTCTGTTGGAAGATAAACTGAGAAATCTCCATTTCGAAAGCGGCTTACAAGCGGCATCCGATGAAGTGGAGAAGAAGCAGTTGAAGAAAGAGAATGAGATATTGAAAGCTCAAATGGCTCAAATGAAAATTGCATCCGAGACCCCAGTTCGCTCGGCCCGGGATGAAAAGTTAATTGAGATTCTCCGGCGAAAGGTAAATGACTATAGCTTCGATTTGGATAAAGCGGAGAAAGAGTTAGTCATGGCTCGGAAGCAAATGGATAAGGATGTCGAGAGGAGAGCCAAATTGGTTCAACAACTGCAAGACAAGCATGATGCCGAAATAGTCCAGCTTAGGAAGAAAATAATCTCAGCCACGGCCAAGAGCAACAAGATTATCAAAGATCTTGAGGAAGAAAGAGAATATTGTTACACAACCATGGCTAGATTAAATTGGAGCTACAACAGGTGCAAAAGGACAACCAACATGTCTTGGACGCTCGCAATCAGCAAATAAGCCGTCTATTGCAAGAAAAAGGGGTCATCAGAGAAAAGATTGTTCGCATCGCCCAGTATATCACCCGAAAGACTCAGCTTTGTGAAGATATGACTCGGAGGACTTTTGTATCTGCAGTGAAGTATTTTGTACAACAAGTCATGGCCGACCTGGATAGGCTTCAAAGGGGTTTAGCATATAGGCCCGCGGCAAGGCCGAACGATGCCTCGCGGGCACTAGGTGCATTAATGTACTCTTAGGTCATGCATCGTCTTTTATTTTATTTTTCTTTTTCTTAAACATCGCTTTGTAATCAAGGTTTTGGATTATCAATGAGAAAAACAAAGTGTTGTTACCAATTCTTTTACTTTATGTCATTTCCTTCATATCCGCTAGGCAAATAAATAGGATCGTGATTATGAAAACGGCAAGGAAAAAGAGAGAAAAGAAAAAGCAAGAAAAAAAAAAAAGAAGGGAGAAAAGCGAGAAAAGAGAAAAGAAAAGAAAAGAAGAAAAGAAAGAAAGAAAACAAAAGAGCGGAAAAAGAAAAATGATGATTGAAGTGAGCAACGGCCGGGATGATGCATAACGACTCGAGCGAATGTGTTTGATTCTGAAGTCGTTACATCTTATTAAGCGCTAACAACTAACGAGTGTTGATGTTTGTGAGTCCAGATTTTCTAGGCAACTGGCATACTGGCTACCCACTCATACAACACCAGATCTAAAAAGATGACAAAGGCTGTATCCCAGGAGATCGAGGCGACCATTGTAGACCCCGCTCACGAAGAAGAGATCGTGGATGTGGCAGGGATGAAAGAAGAAATGTACAAGTTAAGACAGCAGATGGCTGAAATGTACCAGGCTTGGTCGAGAGGTCAACCACTACCAGCCTACCCTGCTAACCCTGCATATGTCCCTCCAGCCAATCCTAACCCCGAGCCACCAACAATGAACTCGTCCTCCACCTACCCCGACTACCCTCACTACTATGCTTCCACCTCCCAAATGCCACCACCTCCAACCAAGCAAGCACCACCTCCTATACCACAAGTCGCTCCTGTATATGTGGCACCTCCGCCCGCTGTTATCCACAAATCTTCTAGTGAGCCAATATTCCATATCCAGGATCCTCACTACTACCCCCCGGAGCCTACTTTCAGACAACACGAGTCTCACGCTCCCATGATAGAAGCAAGTGCCGGGCAGGAAGAAATGGCTCGGAAAGTGAAAAGTCTTGAGAACGCTTTCCGCAATATGCAAGGGCTGGGAGGGCAAGTAAGTGTAGCCTACAAAGACCTGTGTTTGTTCCCTGAGGTGCAGCTTCCTGCAGGATTTAAGTTGCCCAAGTTTGACATGTACAACGGACACGGGGATCCGGTGGCTCATCTAAGAGGATATTGTAGTAAGATGAGAGGCGCGGGAGGTAGAGATGAATTGTTGATGGCGTATTTCAGCCAAAGTTTGAGTGGATCAGCGCTGGAATGGTATACCCGACAGGACCATACAAGATGGTTCGTTTGGGATGATTTAGCACAAGCTTTCGCTAGTCATTTTCAGTACAATCTGGAGATCATACCCGACAGGTTATCCCTTACCAAGATGGAGAAGAAGCCAGGGGAAAGCTTTAGGGAATACGGTTTCAGATGGAGGGAGCAGGCCGCGAGAGTAGATCCACCCATGAAAGAAGCGGAGATGGTGGATTGTTTTCTACAGGCTTTGGAGCCTACATACTACGGCCATCTAGTGTCGGCAATTGGAAAGAGTTTTAACGAAGTTGTGAAAATGGGAAGTTTTGTAGAAGAGGGTTTGAAGACAAACAAAATTATGAGTTTTTCGGCTATCAAAGCCACCAATCAAGCTATACAGAGTGGAAGCGGAGGAGTGATGGGAAAGAAGAAGAAAGAAGAAGTGGCAACCGTTGAAAGCAGGCCCTGGAGTCGCAACCCACATTATAACCCACCCAGGACCTTACCGCCAACATCCACCAAGCCCGTCAACCCCATATAATCCACCACCACCATCTTACCCGCCAAATCCCTACACTGCACCGAGCCCATATAACCCACCACCACCACCATACCCACCGACTGTACCACATTACCATCACCCTCAAACCCAAGCTTATCCACCACCACCACCCCACGTGTGGAGAGCTCAGGCTCCACACAATGTGTACCATACCCAAAACACATACCCAACCCCTAAACCTTACCGAAACCAGAATAGACCCAGGCCGGACGCTGATTGGAGAAACAAAGCGAGAAAGACATTCACTCCTCTTGGAGAGTCATATACCAGTCTTTTCCACAGGTTGAAAGAATTGGGGATGTTGAGACCAATCGCACCAAAAAATCCGAACCCACTCCCGAAAAATCTTGATTCTTCTGTCAGATGTGAATATTGTTCAGGAACATTGGGCCACGATACTGAGAAGTGTTAGCAATTAAAGAATGCCATTCAAGATCTTATCGATGAGAGGAGAATCGAAGTGCAGGCTCCCGAGGCCCCAAACATTACCCAGAATCCATTGCCGAATCACCACGAAACAAATATGATAGAGCTAGTGCAGGGTGATGGCAATCAAAAACCATCTCAGGCCGTCATGATGATAAAGTCGAGTGACAAGTTAGAGAAAGAAATTGTGAAAGAGGAAGTAATTGTTGAGAAACCAAAGCCAGTAGTGATGGGAGGTTTAAAGGTGGTAGTTCCAGGTGCAAAGACGATCGTAACTGTGAAAGGAGCAAGTGCAGAGCCAGTAGTCATAAAACCAGTAGTGCAAATGCCAGTGGTGAATACGAAGACTGTGCCTTGGAACTATAATAAGGTAACAGTAGTCTACAAGGGAAAAGAGATTTCCGGTGAAATTAATGAAACGCATGGACTTACTCGATCTGGAAGGTGTTTTGCTCCAGAGGAACTGAGAAAGATGAAAACGGTAAAAGAAAGTCAACCGAAGAAGCCAGTGTCGGAGGAGGAAGCAGAGGAATTTCTTAAGAAAATGAAGTCGCAAGAGTACTCAGGTGGTTGAGCAGTTAAGAAAGACCCCGGCCCAGATTTCTTTGTTATCTTTGTTGATACATTCGGAGGAGCACCGGAAGGCTCTTATGAAGATTCTAAATGAGGCTCATGTTCCGGAGAAGATTTCAGTGTGTCATTTGGAGAAGATTACCAGCAAAATTTTCGAGTCTAATAGAATCACCTTCTCTGATAAGGAGCTGCCGGTGGAAGGAACTGAACACAATAAAGCATTGTACCTCACGGTAAAGAGTGAAGAGTCGGTCGTGACCAGGGTATTGATTGACAATGGATCGAGCGCGAACATCTGCCCGCTGTCAACTCTAGGGAAGCTGAACATTAGCCCGGATAGAATCCGGAGAAACAGTATCAATGTGAGAGGGTTTGACGGCGGAGGTAAGAACACGTTGGGGGATATTATTTTGGAAGTAACCATCGGCCCCGTTGATTTTACGATGGAGTTCCAAGTGCTCGACATCGCCGTATCATATAACTTGCTGTTAGGTCGACCCTGGATTCATGCGGCCAAAGCGGTACCATCTTCTCTACACCAGATGGTCAAGTTTGAATGGGAGCAGCAAGAGATTGTTGTACACGGAGAGGAAAATGCTTGTAATGTGGTAGCACCTTTTGACGGTACTGATGGGGATCGGGGTCCTTGGGTTTACCAAGTGACGGATGTTGTTGAGGTGAATAGAGTTGCTGAAGGAAAAAAGTTATCAACCCCGATGTTGGCACCAACTGCTGTAATGGTGGCCAGAGAAATGCTGAAAAACGGATTTGCACCGGGGAGGGGATTAGGTAAAACACTGCAGGGAGTCACTCAACCAGTTCAGCTTTCGGAGAATAAAGGTACATTCGGCTTAGGGTTCAAACCCACCTTGGCCGATATCCAAAGAGCCTCTAAAGCCAAGAGAAACTGGACCTTGCCCAAACCCATACCCAAATTATCCGACATCTTTATCAGGCCTGGTATAAAATATCAACCATCTGCTGCGACAAAGTGCATTGAGACCCAACTTGATGAAGAAATGCTTGGTTTTGAGAAAATGTTTTGGGAGGTGAATACGATTGAAGCAGGGGAAGGCACGAGCAACATGGACGTGCAATTTGTGGGGCCCCGAGTCACATTGAACAATTGGGAAGCTACTCCTTTCCTTATCCGGAAGGAGTCTTGGTAGTTAGCTCGAAATTTCATCATTGTTTCCCCGAAAGTTGTTATTTTATAATTTCCCCATTTCCCTCACGAAAAAAAAAATCAGCATGTATCCCGAACATTGTTCGTTTCTTTTATTAATGAAATGCAGTTTTTCCTTTTTCCTCACTTTTGCCTTATTTTTCTTTATTTTTCCTTTTGTACAGTTTTGCATGTGTTGATTCCAATGCCATGTCATGCGTGAAGGATTCTAGACCCAGTTCCGACAATCACGCTACTATACAAGAAATTGAGGAAGATAGTGAAATAGAATGTGAGGATGAGGAAGCCCTGGAGGAAATAAGTAAGGACATGAAACAATACGAGGAAAAACCCAAGCCGAATCTGAGTGATACGGAATCTGTAAACTTGGGGAGTGAAGATGATGTCCGAGAAACAAAGATTAGTGTGCATTTGGAGGCACCCCTCGGGGATGAATTGATAAGGTTGTTACATGAATTTAAGGACATCTTTGCCTGGTCCTATGATGACATGCCCGGGCTTAGCACAGATCTAGTGGTACACAAGTTGCCTATTTACTCTGAATGCCGGCCGGTGAAACAAAAGCTGAGGAAATTCAAAACGAACATTAGCGTGAAGATAAAAGAAGAGGTGAATAAGGAGTTTGAGGCAAAGGTCATAAGAGTTACCAAATACCCCACCTGGTTGGCAAATGTTGTGCCGGTCCCAAAGAAAGATGGCAAAACCAGGAGTGTGTGTAGACTATAGAGACCTCAATAAGGCCAGTCCGAAGGATGACTTCCCATTGCCAATCATTCACATATTGATCGACAATTGCGCCAAGCATGAGATCGGTTCGTTTGTGGATTGTTACGCAGGTTATCACCAGATCCTGATGGACGAAGAAGATGCTGAGAAAACTGCCTTCATTACACCTTGGGGAACGTATTGTTATAGGGTAATGCCGTTTGGATTAAAGAATGCCGGGGCAACTTACATGAGGGCAATGACCACTATGTTTCATGATATGATGCATAGAGAAATTGAGGTATATGTGGATGATGTCATCATAAAGTCCAGAAAACAACCTGATCATGTGAAAGATTTGAGGAAGTTCTTCCAAAGACTCCGGAGGTACAATCTAAAACTCAATCCGGCGAAGTGTGCTTTTGGAGTGCCTTCAGGGAAACTACTGGGGTTTATTGTGAGCCGGCGAGGTATTGAACCGGATCCATCAAAGATCAAAGCTATTCAAAGTCTACCTCCGCCGAAGAACAAGAAGGAGGTCATGAGCTTATTAGGAAGGTTGAATTACATTAGTCGGTTTATTGCTCAGTTGACATCCACATGTGAGCCAATTTTCAAGTTGTTGAAGAAAGATGCAGCAGTGAAATGGACCGACGAATGTCAGGAAGCCTTTGACAAGATCAAGGAATATTTGGCCAATCCTCCGGTGTTAGTACCTCCAGAACCAGGGCGTCCTCTGATTTTGTATTTGACGGTGCTAGATAACTCTTTCGGTTGTGTACTGGGTCAACATGATGAGACGGGCAAGAAAGAACAAGCCATCTACTACCTCAGCAAAAAGTTTACATCTTACGAGGTGAAGTATACCCAATTGGAGAGAACTTGTTGTGCATTGATTTGGGTGGCTCAGAAGCTAAAGCATTATTTGTCGGCATACACCACGTACTTGATATCACGGCTGGATCCTCTGAAGTATATATTTCAGAAGCCTATGCCTACGGGAAGATTGGCCAAATGGCAGATTCTGCTCACAGAATTTGACATTGTCTACGTAACTCGTACGGCAATGAAGGCACAAGCTATTGCGGACCACTTAGCCGAGAATCCGGTGGATGATGAATACGAGCCATTGAAAACATACTTTCCGGATGAAGAGGCAATGCTTGTCGAAGAGGTGGAGCAAGAGGAGAGGCCGGGATGGAAAATGTACTTTGATGGAGCTGTCAACAGCAGGGGCGTTGGTATCGGAGCGGTACTCATTTCAAGTACGGGTCAACACTATCCCGTCACAGCTCAGCTTCGATTTTTCTGTACCAACAATATGGCTGAATATGAGGCGTGCATCTTGGGATTAAGGATGGCGATTGACATGGGTATTCAAGAGATTTTGGTCATGGGTGACTCGGATCTCTTGGTACACCAGATTCAAGGGGATTGGGAGACACGAGATTTGAAATTGATACCATATCGGTATTGTTTGCACGAGTTGTCTCAAAGATTCCAGTCTATAGAATTCAAGTATATCCCGAGAATGCACAATGAGATTGCAGATGCTTTGGCCACATTGTCCTCTATGTTGCATCATCCGGACAAGACATATATAGATCCGCTCCAGATCCAAGTCCGAGATCAGAATGCTTAATGCTTCGTTGTGGAAGAAGAGTCGGATAGAGAGCCGTGGTATCATGATATTAGAGAATACTTGAAAGCTGGCAAATACCCGGAGCAAGCCACAGGAGACCAAAAGAGAGCCATCGGGCGTCTAGCCAATGGATTCTTCTTCAGTGGAGGAGTGGTATACAAAAGAACACCAGATCTGGGCCTATTGAGATGTGTGGACGCACAACAAGCAGATGAAATTATGATTGAAGTACATGCTGGAGTATGCGGACCCCACATGAGCGGATATGTATTAGCAAAGAAGATTTTGAGAGCAGGGTATTACTGGCTCACGATGGAGCGTGATTGTATCAGGTATGTGAAGAAATGCCATCAATGCCAGGTACATGGGGATCTGATCCACTCCCCGCCTTATGAGTTGCACACAATGTCAGCACCATGGCCCTTTGTTGCTTGGGGCATGGATGTCATCGGCCCAATAGATCCAGCCGCTTCTAATGGGCACAGGTTTGTCCTGGTTGCAATTGATTATTTCACCAAGTGGGTCGAAGCTAAGACATTCAAGGCGGTGACGAAGAAAGCGGTGGTGGATTTTGTGCACGAGAATATCATATGTCGATTTGGAATCCCCAAGGTGATCATCACAGACAATGGAGCCAATTTAAACAGTCATCTCATGGCAGAAGTTTGTGAAAGGTTTAAGATCACGCACCGTAATTCCACACCTTACAGGCCAAAGGCGAATGGTGCGGTAGAGGCGGCAAATAAGAACATCAAGAAGATTCTTCGGAAAATGGTGGAGGGATCCAGGCAGTGGCATGAAAAGTTACCCTTTGCTCTCATGGGTTACCGCACGACGGTACGTACTTCTATCGGAACCACACCTTATACCCTGGTGTATGGAACAGAGGCCGTTATACCCGCAGAAATAGAAATACCGTCATTGCGAATTGTAGCCGAATCTGAGATAGATGACGATGAATGGGTAAAGGCCCGGTTAGAACAGTTGAATTTGATTGATGAGAAGAGATTGGCCGCGGTCTGCCATGGACAGTTGTATCAGCGGAGAATGGCCAGAGCATATAATAAGAAGGTACGACCTCGAAAGTTTGAAGTTGGACAACCGGTATTGAGGCGTATCTTACCACATTGGGCAGAGGCAAAAGGCAAGTTTGCACCAAATTGGCAGGGACCGTTCGTGGTATCACGGGTGTTGTCCAATGGAGCATTATATTTAACAGATGTTGAAGGAAAGTGCGTAGAGACTGCTATCAATTCGGATGCGGTCAAAAGATACTATGTATGATTCCTTTTCAATTGTATGTTTTGTATTTTGTTATGATTTTGGAATTGAAATGACGAAGGCATTTTATTCTCTATCCAAACACTTTATCCATTGACAACCCCCTTGAGCCTTATTGATTAATATATTCTTTCACATCCCTCTCTCGGAATCGCTTATAGCGCAATAAGATCGAAATTGCCAGAATGAAAAATGAAATGATGGAAAAATGAAAAAAAAAATAAAAAATGATGAAAAAAAAGTGATGGAAAAAGAAAAAAAAAGAATAATACAAAGAAATTCGGGAAAAAGTCAAAAGAAATCCATCTAACTTATGAAGTTGGATGAACTACGTCTGACTTGATCCCGAAAGGGTACGTAGGCAGCCTCTCTGAGGTTCAGTCACAATAAAGAAAAAATCCAAAAACTCCCCACATATTGAAACTGGGGCAGAAGTTATGTTTAATAATTCCGAGAGTTGTAAATATTTTTAACCCTCGTTGAAATTTTGAGCCTTTATATCTTTCTTTCTTATCCCATCCAAAAGCCACGTTACAGTCCAAAGAAAGACCTTCTGATCAATTCCGAAATAATAACGAATGCAATGAAGGAGGAGCGAAGTATCGGACAATACCCGTGGAACAGAAAACAAAATACAAAAAGGAAAAATGGAAAAAAATAAAAAAAAAATGAGAGAGTCTCATCAGTGAAAACCTTAGCCGGCACTGTGAGACGATTGTGAGGTTGAGAGAAATAAAATGAGAGAGTCTCATTAGTGAAAACCTTAATTGGCACTGTGAGATGATTGTGAGGTTGAGAGAATAAACGAGAGAGTCTTATTGGTGAAAACCTTTCGAGGCACCGTAAGGCGATCGTGAGGACTATCAAAAGAGAAAAAGGCAACAAAAAAGAGTATTGGTTTGGGTCAAAGGCAAATCAGAGTCAGAATAATGATTGGAACGAACTGGGTCAGAGTTTAAATACATGGCATGGTCAGCGGAATCAGCCAGCAAATACCCAGATAAGTTCTGTCATCTCTCCAAAATACCCTTACCTTTCTTTCATTTTTTCTGCATTTCATTGTTTACCCTTTTGAGAGCTAACTACCAGCTCCTGATAACGGAAGTTGAAACAACACTGGATCAGAAAGAATGGAAGATTGGGGAAAGGAATAAAGAAGCTTGGCAAACATGGCCAAAGAAAAGAAAACAAAACAAAAATGGAAAAATGAGAAAATACAAAAAGAGTCCGCAAGGGACAAGAAGTCGAAAGCCATGCAACATGAAAAAGCAAAAAACAAAGGAAGCAATAAGAAGTGGGGACGGCAGATGCCAGTTGCCAGCAGTTTATATCTAATAAATTTTGTTTCATGCAGGAACAAATTGTCACTAATCACTTCAAAGTGAATGTGACCAATGTGGAAAATTTAAAACACCAAAAAGAGAAAGTCTGCTGAATAAGTGGAGAAATTCACAGGCAAGAGATAAGTTGGTAAAAGAAAATACCAAAAAGAGGAGGTAACATATTTTAAGTTCCACTCCCCAGTCCTCAGGCTGAGGGAATATTTTCTGCATTACACGTTTAAATTCTGTTAGGCGCCCACCTTCAAATTCGGGAATATTTTCTGCATCGCATTGCACGTTTCAATTCTGTTAGGCGCCCACCTTCAAATCCGGGAATATTTTCTGCATCGCATTGCACGTTTCAATTCTGTTAGGCGCCCACCTTCAAATTCGGGAATATTTTCTGCATCGCATTGCACGTTTCAATTCTGTTAGGCACCCACCTTCAAATTCGGGAATATTTTCTGCATTCGCATTGCACGTTTCAATTCTATTAGGCGCCCACCTTCAAATCCGGGAATATTTTCTGCATTCGCATTGCACGTTTAAATTCTGTTAGGCGCCCACCTTCAAATACGGGAATATTTTTCTGCATTTGCATTGCACGTTTAAATTTCTGTTAGGCGCCCACCTTCAAATTCGGGAATATTTTCTGCATTCGCATTACACGTTTCAATTCTGTTAGGCGCCCACCTTCAAATTCGGGAATATTTTCTGCATTCGCATTGCACGTTTAAATTCTGTTAGGCGCCCACCTTCAAATTCGGGAATATTTTCTGCATTCGCATTGCACGTTTAAATTCTGTTAGGCGCCCACCTTCAAATTCGGGAATATTTTCTGCATTCGCATTGCACGTTTCAATTCTGTTAGGCGCCCACCTTCAAATTCGGGAATATTTTGTGCATTCGCATTGCACGTTTCAATTCCGTTAGGCGCCCACCTTCAAATTCGGGAATATTTTCGCATTCGCATTGCACGTTTAAATTCGTTAGGCGCCCACCTTCAAATTCGGGAATATTTTCTCGCATTCGCATTGCACGTTTAAATTCGTTAGGCGCCCACCTTCAAATTCGGGAATATTTTCTGCATCGCATTGCACGTTTCAATTCCGTTAGGCGCCCACCTTCAAATTCGGGAATATTTTCTGCATTCGCATTGCACGTTTAAATTCCGTTAGGCGCCCACCTTCAAATTCGGGAATATTTTTTGCATCGCATTGCACGTTTAATTTCTGTTAGGCGCCCACCTTCAAATACGGGAATATTTTCTGCATCGCATTGCACGTTTAATTTTCTGTTAGGCGCCCACCTTCAAATACGGGAATATTTTTTGCATCGCATTGCACGTTTAATTTCTGTTAGGCGCCCACCTTCAAATACGGGAATATTTTCTGCATTCGCATTGCACGTTTAAATTTCTGTTAGGCGCCCACCTTCAAATACGGGAATATTTTCTGCATCATCAAGGTTTATATATTTAAAAGCCCACACTGGGGCAGAAAAAGAAAAAAAAGGGTAGTTTGTTGTTTTGTTTTGAGCAGGTTGAGCTCGGGATCAAGAAAAACAAGAAAATCAACAAAAAAATAGAGTCATCAAGAAAAACAAGAAAATCAACAAAAAAAGGAAGATTCTGCATCACCGGAAAGGGAAGAAGAGCAAAAGCTAGATTAGGAACAATTGTAATTGTAGGATCATAGCTTAGAATAGCTTCTTCATTTTACATTTTTCCCCCGGTGTAATAAGGAGTAAGTCAGCAGGTCTCAACAGTGTCAATGCAACAGTGAGTCTGGTAGTTTTTAAACTGCCAGACCTTCCTGAACTACACTGACCTGATTCCTGTTTAGCCCAGGATATGTAGGCAACCTCTAAAGCAGGGTGCGGTCAAAAGGTTTTCAAAAAATGCTTTCACGGAATGTGCCAATGTGCAAAAATCTCTCATTACTGCTCACTTGTCTTTGCACTGAAACTCAAGGATTTCATGATAAAATGCTGTTGTGAGCACATGATTTTTGCACTAAGCCTTTAAATTCCAAAATTAAAATAAAATGCTTTTGAGTGCAATTACTTGCTTTGCTTGAAATTAGTTATATTTTTGTGTGTTTGAATAAGTAAAAAAAAATTAGGAAAAAAATCAAAAATAGTAGTAATTAGTTTGTTAGTTTAGTTAATTAGAAAAATTAGCAAAATAATTTAAGTAGTAGAAATTAGGGAAAAATAGCAGAAAATTACCAAAAAATACTAGAAAATTAGAGTAAGTAGGAAAATTAGGATTTATATTTTTCATAAAAGAAAAGAAAAAAAAATATATAAAAGAAAATGCATAAAAAATCATTAAAATCAGAAAATACAAAAATAGGTTGTGTAATAAATCTGGGCCAATTGTGAGTCCAAATAGCCAGCCCAGTCCTTAGGCCCAAAGCAGACCCGGTCCAGGTCTCTAAGGGACTTGATCCCAGCCGTCCAATCTCATTGATCTAACGGCTGGGAGATTTAATTGAATTTGAGTCTTAATTAATTATAGGAGATTTGATCTGGGCCGTCCGTGTGATTTAATCTAACGGCCAAAGGCTTTAGTCTCATAAATAATCAAACGACGGCGTTTAAGTAACGCCTCTCTAGGACCGTTGATCTTGATCAAACGAGCGGCTAGGATTATCTCGGATCCTTGGCCTTTATAAGGGCCTTGTCTGAAGACGGCCGCTCATTTTACACAATCCAAAACCCTAAAGTCGGCCGCCTCTCTTCTCCCTGTCTTCATCTCTTTCTTCAAACCTCAGAAACCCTAGGCGGCCATGGCGGCCACCACCCTCCACGGTGGTCGCCGGCCATTCCCTTCACTCCCTTGCCTTCTTTTCTTTCTTCTTCACTCATAACACACCCAAGAACCCAGAGAAAACACCCTGCTCTTCACAACCCCGGTCACCGGAGTTACACCGGTGACCACCCAAACAATGAAGATCCGCCTGAAACCAATACCATTCGAACCCTTTTTCTGAGATCTATCCACTCATACCACTGGCTCCCCTCGAAAGTCCCTTGAACTTCTCGAATATCCCGAAGAAGGTCGTCGGAACCATAACTCCGGCGACCCCAAGTTCGAACCCCAATCAAGACTTGTTCTTTACCTTCACCCAAACACCCCTCTTCAAGTCAAAATCAAAAAAAGGCTCCCCCTTTTGAGCCTAAAAGAAAAAGCAGAGAAAAATCGAAGAAAAAAGATCTGGAAAAGAATAAGAAAAAGAAAAAGAAGGAATAAAAAAGAGCCTGAGAGTCTGAGAGAATGAAAAGGAAAAGGAAAGGGAATAGGAAGCTCGGGGGACCGGCCCCGCAAGCTAAGTCCTTGATCCCTTTGTTTTCTTTATATGCTTCATTTCTATGTATTTTTGTTTTGATTTGCATGCTTATGAGTGCTTGTTTATTTCTGTTCATCATGTTTTTCTCCTTTATTTGCTTTGCATGCTTCTCTGATAGACATTAGATTATTACATTAGCTTCTTCTTTGTTTCATGCCTTCTTTGCTTGATTTCGCATGCTTTGACCTGTTCTTTCAAGATCATGTTTAGTACTAGGGTTCTATTTCCATTTCATCCTCATATGTGTGTTCTGTTTCTGCTGAGTACACTGGTTCTTGATTGTTGGCTTGCAATATCATGACTATCTGTCTTCTCTGTTTCTTTTGGCATAATTAGTTCAATTGTTCTCTTTTAGTATTCTGTGGCTGGTAGTTTTATGTTGATGTCCCAGTGTTTCTTTGTCTACTATAGTATTTAGGTCCCTCACATGGTAGTTTTCAGTAGTTCTTCTGTCATCATGCATGTTTTGATTCTGATATTATGTTTAATTGCTTGTCTTTCATTGTCACTCGGTTTTGTAATAGATTACCTTTTGTTGGCTAGCAATATCTCAACTGCTTCTCTTTCTGTGTCTTCATATGTTTAGTCTTAGTAGAAGCTTGGTTATCTTTACTCATCTCTTATGTCAAGAACAACCTAAGTATGATTTGGGGTTTTCAGTGGCTCATTTAGCATAAAGAAGTTTTAACTAAGCTTGTTTAATGATTAATTGACACTGTGCTGTGATATGTGAGTTTGTAAGTCTATTGATTGGGATTCAACAATATTCAAACCTTTTCTTTGAATTTTGATTAATTGATAAACAACTCTGATTTCATTGGCCATGTGTGCAAATATTTGTGAAACTGGCTATGTTTGTAATAGCTTTGTGTTAATGAGAGCACTGTTAATATCTATCATGCCTAGGGGATTTGGTTATAGCTGTTAGTGTTAGGTTCCTTGGAAGTGGTTAGTTTTTAAATAGGATAAAACACTGAAAATGATCAAGATAGGCTACAAGTTTAATAATTGGCCTAAGAATGGTCAACCTTGCAAAGGGTTGACCAATTCTGTGAGCCCTAACACACAGTCCACCTTAAAACAGTGGCTGGTTGTGCAAAGGGTTATGTTTGCAAATGCAGACTAGCCCAGGCTCTATATTGAGCCCTGAACAGCATAGTGGCCAAACCTGTAAAGGTTTTGGGCCCAGCTGTTCAGTATATGGCTTTGATAGCCCAAGCTAAGTCTCAACTTGAGACTGGCCAACTTTTAAATAGGTTAATTATAACAATAAAACAGGCTATGCCTACAATTAGCTTTAATTAAGAATAAATTGGTCTTAATTGACTGAAATTAGTTTAAAAGTGGCTAAAATTGGAATAGCTCTTAGAAATAAATCTGGCCAGCCCTTAAATACTAATACCAGGGCTGGCTATTAGTTAAATAGTTCAAAACAAGCTGAAAATCTGCCCTAGGCAAGCTAGTAAATCAGCAGTGCCCTTAGGGGCATAATTGGGTATAAAAAAGGTAAAATAGTAACTAGTAAGAACCTAGGAGGGTAATAGGGACATTCATGCTCCTGATTTCTGCAATTTTGCAGAGATTTAGGGGTATAATGGTCTCCTAAAAATGGGAAATCTGTAAAAATCTCAAACCCCTAAGGTCATACTAGTAAAAGGCCATAAAAGAGAATCTTTAGAACCTTCCAGCACATGCTGGAAGGGTTTTAGTAACTGAAAATGGGACTTAAGTGTATATTTAATAAATTTAGGAGGGGGAGAAGTGGGAGAAAATCCCATAGCTTTCTCCCCAAGTTTCAGCTTTAGTATAACTATAAATACACCTTCAAAGAGCTGAAAAAGGGGATGACACGGTAGAACAATCTGAAATTTATACTTGGGCTAATTGTTGAGAAGAAATACTAGGAAAACATAGCAATTTAGCAATCATCAGTTCTGGAAATTCCGAGTGTGAGAGCTTTTGGTTTTAATCTATTCTTGCTGGGTTTCTTAGCTCGTTATTGCTGGGTTATTCTACTATTGTTGCTGTGTTGCTGTTGCTGTGCCTTCTCACTGTTGCATTCATTGCTTGAATCCTTGCTGATTACTTGCTTTACCCCCTAGACTCATCGGATTTCCTTTGTGGTTCAGGTACATGTCTTTTTCAATTGAAGTTGTATTGATGACCTTGATGAAATGAAAATGAAGATCCTGTGCCGTCGTGAAGTTATATTCTAATATTGATTAGTTCTAGTTGTAAATTAGTCATTGTAGTCTTTTATAATAGCTGAAGAAACAAAAAAACAGAGGCAATGTAATAGTATAGTAGTAGTAGTATAGTAGTAGTATAATAGCTTGTCACTTAGTTTAATTAGGAAAACTTAAAATATAAGTTAATTAGTAATACCTGCAATAGTAATAATCTGATAACAAACTTCATGAGGAAATCAGCAGGGTAATATTAGTGTTGGTGTAGATCATTCATCACTTAGCTAAATATGAGTACTATTAAAACTAGAGCTCATCAATTTATTTGCCTACATTAGTAATACTGAACTCATTCAGTTAATCTGTTTCATTAACTAATCTTAGTGTTTGAACAAGTTTAAAAGATAAGAAGTAAAATAGGCAATGATGTTAAAACGGTTTCAGTTTTGGTGTTAATTGGTACTCAAACATGGCTATAAAGTGGTATAATAGGAGAGAATATGCAGAAGAGTTGATAGTTCATTCGCGACTGGGATTTATGGCATAAGCTAAATTGAATTAGAACCAATGATACATTTGTGTACACACGAATAGATCATTCAGTCTTGGATAACTCAGTTCATTAGCAAGTAATTGGGTCGATTAAGCACTGTCACGTATAGGTTAATTACTTAATTTTGGTCATTTGTAGATAATTAGTTTAATTACTCTATGAACTTCTGGAATAATCGAATTGCTCTCCTTTAGAATCTGTTAGTGTTAGTATCAACTTGTTAACAAAGGTTGAGATCATAAATAGCCTTTAGCTCTAGTCTGAATTGTGATAGATAATCGATTCACAATAGGTTGTGTACTGATTTCTCTTTAATGAATAAAACATTTTGAGTTCATTCTATTCAGCTTGCGTTTCTGATTTTAATTATTTCAATCTGTTATATAAATTCTCTTAACCCCCATGGCCATGAATTCATGTAAATATCTATTCTTTCAAGGGCCTGGACTGATGTAACGTGAGTGTAAAATGAGAACCAGGTCCAACAGCAATGAAATTCGAATAGGCTTGGATCACTTGTGTAAATACGATTGAGGAAAGAACAAGTATAGAAAATGTAGTCAAATACAAGTATTGAAACCTTTAATAAAAATTGGGACGAGCCTCGCCCGAATAACACCGGGGCCCCCACTTAGTAATGATATGAACGCAAATAGACTCGGGAAAGCTAATAGCCAATTCCATAGCTTCTCCCAAAAGATTTAAAAGCCGATAGACGTTACTTTAGGGCACGATTTTAATATACCTTCCTATGAACGAGTGTGCACTTGGTGCGACTCAAATCCGAATCTCGGCAAAGCCGAAATAATCCAAAAGTCATAGGCGTACTGGTTGCGGTATGACTCGAGGCGTGTTTCCGCGATGTCGCAAATTCCTAAAAATAAAATTCAACGTAAAAGCACATCATGTTGTTAAAATCTATAACTGAGTCAAACAAAAGTCAAGAACGACAGTGGAGCGACCGTGCTAAAACCACGGAATCCGGGAGTGCCTAACACCTTCTCCCGGGTTAACAGAGTTCCTTATCCGGACCTCTGCTTCGCAGACATTTCAAAGAGTCAAAATTCCTCGGATTCGGGATTAACCGGTGACTTGGGACACCATTGTCATTCCCAAGTGGCGACTCTGATTAATCTCTAAATATATCCCGAACCGATTGTCCTTAAATTGGAAAAACACCTTCCCTTACGTTATTTTATCCGCCTCGGGTAATTAAGCGTTGGGGTATACCCTACAAGTGTATTTATACACCTTACGCATGTTTGGGGTAGTAAAAAGGGAGGTGTGACAGCTGTAATTAAGCCACAAAACTTACCTCCGACCAACACCCGATGATTTCCCAGCAATCTCCCGTGAGTCTCTCTCTCTAGAACTCAAAAATGGAGGTTTTAACACTAAAAATTGCGACTGGTCTGTTCTGTAATTAAACTCACTGCCCGACCCATTTACTCTTCGCATCCGCGTTACCTGCCACGCGTCCGCGATGCACTGGACAACTTACCCTTCGCGAACGCGACATGCCCCATGTGTTCGCAATGCACATTACCTCAGCCGTCCGGGAAATCCTTCTACGCGAACGCGGTCCCAATCTACGCGAACGCGATGCTTCCCAACTTTCCCCTTATGCGAATGCGAACCCATCCTCATGAACGCTATGCACTACTGATCCTAGCCTATGGGAACGCGGGCCTTGCCTCGCGAACGCGAAGGCTTAATCTTCTGCACAGTTTCTGCAATTTTTCTGCATATTTTTCAAGTTCAAAAATGCTGGATGAGGCCCCCGAGACCCCAACGAAAACCTCCATCATACTCCAAAACACGATACGAACTTGTTCCAATCATAAAAACATCATCCTAAACATCAAAATTACCATTTTCACACGGATTCAAGCCTAAGTTTCTTCAAAACTTTCGAAACTAACATCCAATTAAAAACCTGACTAAACGACGTCCGAATGACCTGAAAATTTGCGGACATATCCAAAATTATATGAGGAAGCTACAGAAACTGTCGGAATTCCATTCTGACCCCCGGATCAAAATCTCACCTATTGTTCAGATTTCGCCAAAATTCAACATTAGCCAATTCAAGCCTATTTCTATACCGGACCTCCAAATTCAATTCCGATCGCTCCCCTAAGTCACAAATCACCTCCCGGAACTAACTGAATCATTAGAATCCGATTCCGAGCACTCTAACTAAATAGTCAACTCCAAGTTGACTTTCCACATTCAAGTTTCCTTCAAAAAGGCTATATGCCTCATTTTCAATCCAATTCACTCCTAACTCACCCGATAGACTTTAAAACTGATATTAAAACATAAAACACATAAATGCAAGGTAACGGGGTGGTAATTCCCGTGACGACGGGCCGGGTCGTGACACCTACAATCAATCATTGGGCAGCTTTAGAACAGATCTTATGCTACTTAAAAGGAGCTCCTGTACTTGGCATATTATATAGCAATCATGGACATACTCAGATCAAGTGTTTTGCAGATGCTGATTGGGCTGGATCCAAAACCGATAGAAGATCTACTACCGGTTATTGTGTCTTTGTTGGTGGAAATCTGATATCATGGAGAAGCAAGAAACAAAATGTTGTATCTCGTTCAAGTGCAGAATCTGAGTATTGAGCTATGGCACAGGCCACGAGTGAGATTATGTGTCACGACCCTAGTTCACCAATCATGAACATGTCGTGATGGCACCCAGTCCCCACAACTAGGTAAGCCTAACACGTTGCGGAATACACAAGCTATGAACACTTAAATAAGAAACAGCGGAAAAATAGCATAAAAAGGTATGTAATCCGTGCCGCTTGGCACATACATCCGTCAACACACTGAATAAAATGTTACCAAGATCCGGAATCCCACGGTAACACAGACTAAAAGAGAATATACAACTGTGGCTCTATGTGTAAAGAGTATCTAACAACGAAATGAAGGACAATGTCAACTAGTACTATTAGAATAGAAGGAAAGCCTCCGGATCCGCGGATGTAGCAGATCATACCTCGAGGTCTCCCAGAAAGCTGCGGAAATCACCTAGCACGAGCCTGCTCTGATGTACCTGGATCTGCATAACAAAGGTGTGCAGAAGAGTAGTATGAGTACACCACGGCAGTACTCAGTAAGTGCCAAGCCTAACCTCGATGGAGTAGTGACAAGGAAGGTCAAGGCCCTACCGAGAAATAATAAAATAATGATAATAATAATATCGAGCAGTTCAAATAAGAATAAGACTGAAATAACAACAATATAGTAAATACTGCAACCGTCTACAATTAAGCTAACAAGGAGTAACCAACACAACAAAATACAAATCAACAAGTCCAGGATCTTCGTGAATTGAACCCGCAGTCCCTCTCTATACTCAACAACTCAGGATCTTCGGGAATCGAACCCGTAGTCCATACATCAGTCTTACAGGATCTCCGGAATCGAACCCGCAGTCCCTACCAATAACTCAGGATCTCGGGAATCGAACCCGTAGTCCCTACCAATAACTCATGATCTCGGGAATCGAACCCGTAGTCCCTACCAATAACTCAAGATCTCGGGAATCGAACCCGCAGTCCGCATTTCAATAAATCTCAGGATCTCCGGGAATCAAACCTGCAGTCCACAACAATACCACTCCGGGTCTCTGGGAATCGAACCCACAGCCCTGGAATCTCCGGGAATTGAACCCGCATTCCACAAACACAGCAAGTAAAGGAATACACAGAGAGAAGTATAATATGCTTAACTATAACTTCGCCGATAAACAGCGCCATCGATTACCAAGAAAACTCAAGTAAGACAATTAGGCAACTAGGCAGTTAAATACTACCTAATCATGCTTTTCTAACTGCTACCGGGTAGGAATATCAAATTTAACAGCTAAAAAACAGGAATATCACTCATTGAATATTTTTAAGTAAAGTATGTGTTCAACAACCAGCGCATGTACACGCCCGTCACCTCGCGTACAAGGCATTTAAAGTATCACATAATATCCTTCGGGTGAAAGTCCCCCACACGAGGTTAGACAAGCCACTTACCTCAAATCCGGTACAAAACCGCTAAGAAATAACCCTCTTGCCGCGAATGTCGGCCTCCACAAGTGTAGTATCTGGATAAAAATCAATAGAATCACATCAAAATAGGCCAATTGGGCATTACCCAATCAAAATAACTCAAAATGCACCAAAACCCACAAGTTGCCAAAACCCGACTTTCGGTACGCTTATCGAAAAATCACAAAAATTATATTTTCGGGTTCCTTATCTCAATACGAGTCCGTGCATATAAAATTTATCGAAATCGGACTCCGTTTGCCCATTCAAATCAAAGATTTTCTAACAATTAGGCCTAGGGCTCAAACCCACCTTTAATCTTCCAATTTCGGTGAAATAATCACGGATTTCATGATAAACCAACGAATTAAGGTCAAGAAACTTACCCCCGATGATTTCCCGATGATATCCCAGCGTTTCCCCTTCAAAATCCTCTCTTGGAGCTCAACAATGGTGGTTTTGGTGTGTTAGGCCGCGACTGAAATGTTCTGGACTTAAAGTCACTGCGAGGCCATTTTACTCTACGCGATCGCAGCACTGGGCTTGCGATCGCGATGCACAAAATATGGGCGGCCTTATTTTTCTCTACGCGATCGCGTGATCCTGGACGCGATCGCAGTGAACAACTCAGCGACCCTACGCGATCGCAAACGACACGAACGCGATCGCGAAGAACAAACTTGTCCTGCTCCCCAAACTATCCTACGCGATCGTATACTCCCTCACGCGATCGCGATGCTTACTCTCCCAGACTTACGCGATCGTACCCTCCACCTTGCGATCGCAGAACTCCGGGCTTTTCCCTTACGCGATCACATCCTAGGCATCGCGATCGCGATGCATTACCACCACACCTTACGCGATCGCGTGGCCATCTCCGCGATCGCGGAGAGCAAAATTGCTCTGCAATTATTGCAGCAGAAACAGCAGTGCCTTTTGGCACAAATTGGTCCGTTTGGACCCCCGAATTCATCCCGAGGCTCCCGGGACCCCAACGAAAACCACCAACATACTCCAAAAACAATACGAACTCATTCAAATCATAAAAACACATCTAACAGCATCAAAACCCATAATTCACATCGAATTCAAGCCTAAATTTCTTAAAACTTTTCGAATTACACATTCAATGTAAAACCCGACCAAACGACGTCTGAATGACCTGAAAATTTGCGGACATATCCAAATTCACATAACGAAGCTACAGAAATTGTCAGAATTCCATTCCGACCCCCGGATCAAAATCTCACCTATCGTTTGGATTCGCCAAAATTTCAACCTTCGGCATTTCAAGCCTAGTTGAGCTAAGGACCTCCAAAATACATTCTGAACCCCAACCCCGAAATCACTCAACGGAGCTAATGGAACCATCGGATTTCCGTTCCGAGATCGTCTTAACACTGTTCCGGTTACAGACCATTTTCTATCTTTAAAGCTCTCATTTAGCGACTAAGTGTCCCAAAATACTTCAAATTTCAGGGCCGACTCTCCCGGCAAACCACAATAGCAGAAATGTACTTAGGGAAACAGTTAAATTAGGGATTGGGGCGTAATTTTCTAAAACGACCGGCCGGGTCGTTACATCTTCCCACCCTTAAAAGATTCGTTCGTCCTCGAACGAGCATAGAAAACATACCCGGAGTAGTGAAAAGATGAGGGTACTGGCTGCGCATATCCTGCTCGGTCTCCCAAGTCGCCTCCTCGACCGGCTGGCCACGCCACTGAACCTTTACCGAAGCGATGTTCTTTGACCTTAGCTTTTTGACCTGCCTGTCTAGAATGGCTATTGGCTCCTCAATATAAGACAGATCCTTGTCTAGCTGAACAGAAGTGAAATCCAACACATGCGACGGGTCACCATGGTACCTCCGGAGCATAGAGACATGAAATACGGGGTGAACTCCAGCTAGACTAGGAGGTAAGGCTAACTCATAGGCAACCTCCCCAATACGCCTCAAAATCTCAAAAGGGCCAATAAATCGGGGACTCAGCTTCCCTTTCTTCCCAAACCTCATAACGCCCTTCATGGGTGAGACTCGAAGCAGAACCCGCTCACCAACCATAAAAGCCACATCGCGAACCTTCTTGTCCGCATAACTCTTCTCTCTAGACTGGGCTGCACGAAGTCTGTCCTGAATCACCTTGACCTTGTCCATAGCCTCCTGAACCATATCAGTACCTAGCAACCTGGCCTCGCCCGGCTCAAACCAACCCACGGGAGACCCGCACCTCCTACCATATAGGGCCTCGTACGGTGCCATCTGAATACTAGACTGGTAGCTGTTGTTATAAGCAAACTCCGCCAGTGGCGAGAAGTGATCCCATGAACCTCCAAACTCAATCACGCACGCACGGAGCATATCCTCCAAAATCTGAATAGTGCGCTCGGACTGCCCATCAGTCTGGGGGTGAAAGGCTGTGCTCAGCTCTACCCGAGTACCTAACTCCTGCTGTACGGCTCTCCAGAACCGTGAAGTGAACCGAGTGCCTCTATCCGAAATGATGGAAACTGGAATACCATGCAGCCGAACTATCTCCCTGATATAGATCTCCGCCAGTCGTTCCGATGAATAAGCAGTACTCACCGGTATGAAATGGGCGGACTTGGTCAGCCGATCCACAATAACCCAAATGGAATCAAACTTCCTAACAGTCCGGATACAAAGTCCATGGTAATGCGCTCCCATTTCCACTCGGGAATCTCAATCCTGCTGCATCAATCCACCCGGACGCTGATGCTCATACTTCACCTGCTGGCAGTTGAGGCATCTAGAAACATAATCAACTATATCCCTCTTCATCCGCCTCCACCAGTAATGCTGTTTCAAGTCCTGATACATCTTCGCGGCTCCCGGATGGATGGAATACCGCGAGCTATGGGCCTCTGCTAGAATCAGCTCTCGAATATCATCTACATTAGGCACATAAATACGCCCCTGCATCTTTATAACTCCATCATCCCCGATGGTAACATCTCGAGCATCACCATGCCAAACTCTATCCTGAAGGACAAACAAATGAGGGTCGTCGAACTGACGCTCCCTGATGCGGTCAAATAGAGAAGACCGAGAAACCACACATGCCAGAATCCGGCTGGGCTCCGAAAGATCCAATCTAACAAACCGCCTGGCTAGAGCCTGAACATCCATCGCCATAGGCCTCTCTGAAACTGGTAGATATGCTAAACTCCCCAAACTCTCTGCTCGACGACTCAAGGCATCGGCAACCATATTAGCCTTGCCCGGATGATAGAGAATAGTAATATCATAGTCCTTTAGTAGCTCCAACCATCTCCTTTGACGCATATTCAGGTCCTTCTGCTTAAGCAAGTGCCGCAAGCTCCGGTGATCAGTGTAGATCTCACAAGGGACCCCATATAAGTAATGACGCCAAATCTTCAAGGCGTGAACAATGGCAGCTAGCTCCAAATCATGAACAGGGTAATTCTTCTCATGCACCTTCAGCTGTCTCGACGCGTAGGCAATCACCCTACCGTCCTGCATCAATACCGCACCGAGTCCAACTCGTGAGGCATCACAATATACTGTATAAGATCCCGAACTAGTAGGCAACATCAAGATAGGGGCCAAAGTCAGAGTTGTCTTGAGCTTTTGGAAGCTCGCCTCACACCCCTCTGTCCACTGAAAAGGGGTACCCTTTTGGGTCAATCTGGTCATTGGTGCTGCGATAGAAGAGAATCCCTCCATAAAGCGACGGTAATAACCCGCCAAACCAAGGAAGCTGCGAATCTCAGTAGCGGAGGAGGGTCTGGGCCAACTCTGCACGGCCTCCACCTTCCTCGGATCTACTCGAATACCATCACTCGACACCACGTGGCCCAAAAATGCCACCGAACTCAACCAGAATTCACATTTAGAGAACTTGGCATAAAGCTGCTTCTCCCTCAGAATCTGAAGCACTATCCTCAAATGTTGCTCGTGCTCTTCCCGACTCCGAGAATATACTAGAATATCATCAATGAAGACAATCACGAACGAGTCCAGATAAGGCCTGAACACACTGTGCATCAAATGCATAAATGCTGCTGGGGCATTAGTCGACCCAAAAGACATCACGAGGAACTCATAGTGACCATACCGGGTCCTGAAGGCAGTCTTCGGGATATCTAGCTCCCGAATCTTCATCTGGTGATACCCAGAGCGCTAATCAATCTTAGAAAACACCTGTGCGCCCTGTAGCTGGTCAAATAAATCATCAATACGGGGCAAAGGATACCGGTTCTTCACTGTAACCTTGTTCAGCTAACGATAGTCAATACACATACGCATAGAATCGTCCTTTTTCTTCACAAACAATACAGGAGCACCCCAAGGCGAAACATTGGTCGAATAAAACCCTTGCCCAATAACTCCTGTAACTGATCCTTCAACTCCTTCAACTCAAGAGGAGCCATACGGTACAGTGGAATAGAAATGGGCTGAGTGCCCGGCAACAAGTCAATAACAAAGTCAATATCTCTGTCGGGCGGCATGCCCAGGAGATCAGCTGGAAATACATCAGCAAAGTCACGTACCACATGAACAGAATCAATAGAGGGAGTGTCAATACTGACGTCCCACACATAGGCTAGATAAGAAGCACACCCCTTCTCAACCATACGCTAAGCTATGAGAAAAGAAATAACACGGCTAGAGGTGTGATCTAGAGTACCACTCCACTCAATATGTGGAATGCCTGGCATAGCCAGCGTCATGATCTTGGCGTGACAATCAAGAATAGCATAATGGGGCGACAACCAGTCCATGCCCGAAATTATATCAAAATCGACCATCCCGAGCAACAATAGATCCGCTCTAGTCTCAAAACCACAAATAGTGACCAAACACGACCGATATACGCGGTCCACTACCAAAGAATCACCCACCGGAGTGGAAACATAAATGGGGGCACTCAAAGAATCCCGAGGCACACCCGGATGAGAAGCAAAGTAAGAAGACACATATGAAAAAGTGGAACCAGGGTCGAATAGAACCGATGCCTCCCTGTGACTAACCATAATAATACCTGTGATAACAGAGTCTGATGCAACAGCCGCAGTGCGATCAGGAATAGCATAGAATTTGGCATGTCCCCCCTCTCGAGGGCGGCCTCTGGAACCTTGACCCCCACCCCTGGCTGGCTGGGCAGGTGGAGTGGCAGTTGGGGCTGGAATGATAGCCTGCTGGCCCTGAGAACCACGCGGATGTTGTGATGACTGATGAGGGGCTCCTCTCCTGCGCCTGGGGCACTCCCTAACCAGGTGGCGAGTATCCCCGCACTCAAAACAAGCTTTGGGAGGACGTAGTGGCTGTGACTGACCGGCCTCACCCCCACTAGTCTGACCCCTGGAAGGACCCCGCGCAGGAGGTGCACTGGAAACTGGGGGAGCATAATAAGGCTCCTGAGGTGCTGGAAGACCTGGAGTACTACCAGCTGCGGGCAATGCCGAGTGAACTGGTCGACCGGAATAACCCCTGCCAAAACGACCGGCTGATGAAGTGCGGGCACCAGAGAAATGGCCCGACTCACGAGACCTCTTGGCCTCTCTCTCTCTCTCCGCTCTCTAGGGAGCATACTCTCGATCCTCTTGGCAATGCTAACCGCCTGCTGATAAGATATATCTGTCTCAAGCTCTCTGGCCATGCTGGATCGGATAGGCGGAACCAGGCCCTGAATAAATCTTCGCACTCTCTCCCGAACCGTGGCTACCAAAGCCGGTGCATGCCCGGCTAGACGGGTGAAACTGATAGCATACTCCGATACTGACATGGAGCCCTATCGCAACCACTCAAATTTCGAGCGCCAAGAATCCCTAAGGCTCTGTGGAACAAACTCCGTCAAAAACAGATTTGAAAACTGCGTCCAGGTCAACGAAGCGGACTCCTCCGGACTATCCAACTCATACGTGCGCCACCAATCATAAGCGGCCCCACGAAACTAAAAAGCAGTATGAAGGAAACCCCGCCGGTCTCCACAATCCCCATAGTATGAAGAATACGATGACACTCCTCTAGAAAACCCAATGCATCATCCGAAGCCAAACCACTAAACACCGGAGGGTCATATTTTTGAACCTCTCCAATCTACGCCGCTCGTCCTCGCAGGCAGCTCGGTCTACCTCCGGCCGTGTCTGGGGCGGAAGGAGGCATAACCAAAACATCCGGAACTTGTCCCACCGGCACACGCCGCTCCGGTGTAACGACCGCGGGAGTCCGGGCCCCTCCCCCGGCTCGAGATGTAGCCGCGACGAGAGGAAGCAGTCTTGCTCGAGCTAAAGTGGTATACATACTCATGAACCGGGCCGGGGTCTCCTATAGTGCTTCGGAGTAGTAGTAGGCGTAGTCGGTGTACCGGTGCTCGCGCTCCAACCTCGGTCTACTTGTGGCACCTCGGCGGCGGCGCGCACGGGTGCTGTGGCCGCACCTCGGGCGCGTCCTCGTCCTCTACCTCGGCCCCGGCCTCTGGACGGCGGCAACAGGGGGCGCGGGTACCCGATCATCGCGAGTAGATCGTGTCCTCACCATCCGTGAGAGAATAGAAAGTAGTAGTTTAGATTTTTGATGTCAAAAATGTCGCACGACAAGGAATCCAAAAGAAATGAAGAGTTTCCTAAACAGTTACATAGCCCCTCGTAGATAAATACGGACGTCTCCGTATCGATCGGCGAGACTCTAAATAACCGGTCTGTGTCCCGTGACTCCTATGAACCTAGAGCTTTAATACCTACTTGTCACGACCCTAGTTCACCAATCGTGAACATGTCGTGATGGCACCCAATCCCCACGACTAGGTAAGCCTAACACGTTGCGGAATACACAAGCTATGAACACTTAAATAAGAAACAGCGGAAAATAGCATAAAAAGGTATGTAATCCGTGCCGCTTGGCACATACATCCGTCAACACACTGAATAAAACGTTACCAAGATCCGGAATCCCACGGTAACACAGACTAAAAGAGAATATACAACTGTGGTTCTATGTGTAAAGAGTATCTAACAACGAAATGAAGGACAATGTCAACTAGTACTATTAGAATAGAAGGAAAGCCTCCGGATCTGCGGACGTAGCAGATCATACCTCGAGGTCTCCAGAAAGCTGCGGAAATCACCTAGCACGAGCCTGCTCTGATGTACCTGGATCTGCACAACAAAAGTGTGCAGAAGAGTAGCATGAGTACACCACGGCGGTACTCGGTAAGTGCCAAGCCTAACCTCGATGGAGTAGTGACGAGGAAGGTCAGGGCCCTACTGAGAAACAATAATATGATGATGATAACAATAGTAAACAGTTTAAATGATAATAATTTCCGAAATAACAACAATAAGATGATTATTGCAATCGTCTACAATTAAGCTAACAACAAATAACCAACTCAATAAAACAAGTCCAGGACCTGTGGAAATCGAACCCACAGTCCCATTAACAGTACCGCTGGGTCTCCGAGAATCGAACCCGCAACACATGTCTTAATAAGTAATCAATAACTCAGGATCTCGGGAATCGAACCTGCAGTCCCTACCAATAACTCAGGATCTCGGGAATCGAACCTGCAGTCCCTACCAATAACTCAGGATCTCGGGAATCGAACCCGTAGTCCATATTTCAATAAATCTCAGGATCTCCGGGAATCGAACCCGCAGTCCACATTTCAATAAATCTCAGGATCTCCGGGAATCGAACCAGCAGTCCACATTTCAATAAATCTCAGGATCTCCGGGAATCGAACCCGCAATCCACAACCAGAGCAAGTAAAGGAATACACAGAGAGAAGTATAATATGCTTAACTATAACTTCGCCGATAAACAGCGCCAGCGATTACCAAGAAAACTCAAATAAGACAATTAGGCAACTAGGCAGTTAAATACTACCTAATCATGCTTTTCTAACTGCTACCGGGTAGGAATATCAAATTTAACAGCTAAAAAACAGGAATATCACTCATTGAACATTTTTAAGTAAAGTATGTGTTCAACAACCAGTGCATGTACACGCATGTCACCTCGTGTACAAGGCATTTAAAGTATCACATAATATCCTAGGGGTGAAAGTCCCCCACACGAGGTTAGACAAGCCACTTACCTCAAATCCGGTACAAAACCGCTAAGAAATAACCCTCGTACCGTGAATGTCGGCCTCCACAAGTGTAGTATCCGATAAAAATCAATAGAATCACATCAAAATAGGCCAATTGGGCATTACCCAATCAAAATAACTCAAAATGCACCAAAACCCACAAGTTGCCAAAACCCGACTTTCGGTACGCTTATCGAAAAATCACAAAAATTATATTTTCGGGTTCCTTATCTCAATACGAGTCCGTGCATATAAAGTTTATCGAAATCGGACTCCGTTTGCCCATTCAAATCAAAGATTTTCTAACATTTAGGCCTAGGGCTCCAACCCACCTTTAATCTTCCAATTTCAGTGAAATAATCACAGATTTCATGATAAACCAACGAATTAAGGTCAAGAAACTTACCCCCGATGATTTCTCGATGATATCCCAGCGTTTCCCCTTCAAAATCCTCTCTTGGAGCTCAACAATGGCGGTTTTGGTGTGTTAGGCCGCGACTAAAATGTTCTGGACTTAAAGTCACTGCCAGGCCATTTTACTCTACGTGATCGTAGCACTAGTCTTGCGATCGCGATGCACAAACTATAGGCGGCCTTATTTTCCTCTACGCGATCGCGTGATCCTGGACACGATCGCAGTGAACAACTCAGCGACCCTGCGCGATCGCAAATGACATGAACGCGATCGCGAAGAACAAACTCGTTCGGCTCCCCAAACTACCCTACGCGATCGCATACTCCCTCACGCGATCGCGATGCTTACTCTCCCAGACTTACGCGATCGCACCCTCCACCTTGCGATCGCAGAACTCCGGGATTTTCCCTTACACGATCGCATCCTTGGCATCGCGATCGCGATGCATTACCACCACACCTTACGCGATCGCGTGGCCCTCTCCGCGATCGCGGAGAGCAAAATTGCTCTGCAATTATTGCAGTAGAAACAGCAGTGCCTTTTGGCACAAATTGGTCCGTTTGGACCCCCGAATTCATCCCGAGGCTCCCGGGACCCCAACGAAAACCAACAACATACTCCAAAACACGATACGAACTCATTCAAATCATAAAAACACGTCTAACAACATCAAAACCCATAATTCACATCGAATTCAAGCCTAAATTTCTTAAAACTTTCCGAATTGCACATTCGATCTAAAACCCGACCAAACGACGTCCGAATGACCTGAAAATTTGCGGACATATCCAAATTCACATAACGAAGCTACAGAAATTGTTGGAATTCCATGCCGACTCCCGGATCAAAATCTCACATATCGTTCGGATTCGCCAAAATTTCAACCTTCGGCATTTCAAGCCTAGTTGAGCTAAGGACCTCCAAAATACATTCCGAACGTGCTCCCAACCCCGAAATCACCCAACGGAGCTAATGGAACCATCGTATGTCCGTTCCGAGATCGTCTTAACATTGTTCTGGTTACGGACCATTTTCTATCTTTAAAGCTCTCATTTAGGGACTAAGTGTCCCACAATACTTCAAATTTCAGGGCCGACTCTCCCGGCAAACCACAATAGCAGAAATGTACTTAGGAAAACAGTTAAATTAGGGATTGGGGCGTAATTTTCTAAAACGACCGGCCGGGTCGTTACATTATATGGATACATCACCTTCTGACAGAAATTGGGTTGAAGCACCCTATACCAGCAAAACTCTGGTGTGATAATCAAGCTGCTCTGCATATCGCCTCGAATCCAGTATATCATGAAAGAACTAAACATATCGAGGTTGATTGTCACTTTATTCATGAGAAGATTCAGGAGAACTTGATTTCTACCAGTTATGTGTAAACGGGAGAACAACCAGGTGATTTGTTCACAAAGGCATTAAATGGAACTCGAGTTAATTATCTTTGAAACAAGTTGGGCATGATCAACATCTATGCTCCAACTTGAGGGGGAGTGTTATAGAATATTAGTTGTAAATATAGTCCAAATACATTTACCATATCAGTCTCGATACATTTAGGAGATCCTGTAATATTCTCTTTCATTTGTTTTGATTTCTTTCCTTAGATAGATTTCTTGTAATTTCCTTTCATATTCATGAATAGAGATAATAAGCTTCTACCATTGAATTACAATATTTAATGGCAATTTTTTAGAAGGATAACCTGATATTCACATCTGATGTTCACTCTAATACGTGTCATGATCTAAATCTTCGGGATTGGCTTGGGAGGTTAAATTAAAATTTCATGTCTAACACTTTGTTAGGTTGAGTATTCGTTCAGCATATATCTTATCCCTTAATCAGTTTGCTTGTCGACTGACCAGAAATTTTTTCTTTTGTTTCAAAGTGAAAGCTTTTGTTTGATAATCAATTACTAGTGTATAAATTACATGATGCAGATACTAGTTACTAATAATCTTTGAATACAAAAGAATCAATGATCATTTTTTCTTTACTAGACCTAAGATATGTACATGCACTATGTATCTTTGAATGTTATAAAAAAGAGATAAGTATATTTCAAAAATCAACCTAGAATGCAACCAAACCACACCAAAAAGAAACCAAGAATCGTAGTGAATGTGATAGATAAATATATAGAAGAGAGTAATTGGAACCTTGTTTATCGTTATGATATTTATGCAGTAGAATTCCCCATAACTCCTAACTTCTTACTGGAAAGAAAGCAAAGAAGTCAAGTACACCAATGGGAATCATAATTCAAGCTCTTTTCTTCCTATCTTGTATCAACATTCTTCTTCGGAGTTATTCCGCAGGTTCCTATGATATTTCCTTCTCTTCCAACATCTATGCTATATTTTCAACGATCAAACTTTTATATAAACACCGATAGCATAATTATTTTTTTTACTCCCTCTGTTCTAGTGTATGTGAACCTTTTTGACTGAGTATGGAGTTTAAGAAAAAATGAATACTTTTATAGTTTGTGGTCCTAAACAAGTCAAAAAGGGATTCAGAATATTTGTATGGTTATAAATGTTTCTCGTTAAGGGTAGAATTCGATTTTTAAGTTAAATTGTTTTCAAAGGAGTTATTCTTTTTGAACGAATAACTAAAAAATTGGTTCATGTAAACTAGAAATGATGGAGTATATTATTACTAACAGTACAGTTTATTAACTCTATTTCAACCCTGTTAACTTGCTTGGAGTTATATTTAATAGTTTTCAACAATTCCATAACCTTGTTGTTTCCTTGCAGTTGAAGCAGCAGTAGGAGTTTGTTACGGCCGTGTTGGTACAAACCTCCCACCACCGTCAGAAGCCATCAATCTTATTAAATCAATTGGCGTTTCGAGAATTAGGTTATTCAATCCAGATCCAGAAGCATTACAACCATTTGCTGGCACTGGAATAGAGCTCTTAGTTGGAGTTCCCAATGAAATCCTCCCTACCCTAGCCAATAGTCCTGTGACCATGTCCATGGAATGGCTTCAAACCAATATTTTTGCTCATGTTTCCCCTACTCAAGTTAAATATTTAGCCGTTGGCAATGAAATCTTCCTTAAAGATCCATTTTACTCTCCTTATATACTTCCTGCTATTTCAAACCTTTACCAAGCTCTTCAAATATTAGGTTTAGCTACCACAATTAAGCTTTCTTCTTCCCATGCATCTACCATACTTTCCAATTCATACCCTCCATCTTCTGGAGTTTTCAATTCTACCATCAGACCATTTCTTCTTCCTTTTTTACAATTTTTACGTGACACCAGCTCACCATTAATGGTGAATGTGTACCCTTTTTTCGCCTATATAAATAATCCACAGTATGTTTCTTTAGACCATGCATTATTTAGGTCATCGTATGTAGAATACGACCAGAACTTGGCTTATGACAACATGTTCGATGCTTCCATTGATGCATTTGTGTATGCCATGGAGAAGGAAGGATTTGAGGGAATACCTGTGATGGTAACAGAGACCGGTTGGCCGACTGCTGGAATTGACGGTGCGAGCATTGGCAATGCCTTGTCTTACAATGGGAATGTTGTGAGAAGAGCTTTGAACAATGTAGGTACGCCTAAGAGGCCTGGAGTTGGCCTGGATGTTTTCTTGTTTGATTTGTTTGATGAGAATGGAAAGAGTGGTAAGGAGTTTGAGAGGCATTTTGGGATTTTTCGAGATAATGGAATTAAGGCCTATGACATTAGGTTCAACTAATGTTCAGTCATTCTATAGGTTTGGGTATATTATTATTTTTGAGGTAGGGTTATTGCATTTTAAATTAGATAATCATGTGTATCTCTTTTAGAGGCAAATTCAAAATTTAGAGGTAGCGGTTCTCAAACTATTTTGAACATAGCCATATTGTCATCATTTACATGGTCCAAGTAGTTTTGGTTTTTCAGATTGAATGTACAAACTGATTAACCGAAAATAATTAGTTGCTAACTATGACAATCTAGAGCAGAGTACAAACTGTTAGTAATGATATTACTTATATTGAAAAAAAATATGTACTATTTTCTAAATTTATTTGGATCAGAGTTAGTAACTATGACATTCTTGAAAAGAAAAGAGAAGACTAACCAATGTAATGACCTTAGAAATTCAAACTAATTTGATTTTATCTAGCAAATTATAATCAATGCAAATACATTAGACACATTTACATCAATTCATTGACTATTTCTCCTCATTTTATCCCTTCAATTAGATGAGCAACTACCAAGAAATATAGGAAAAATTAGAAAAGAAACAATAACAAAATAAGCAGCTATTAAAACTGAAAAAGGAAAGGTATAAGATGCAGAAGTTAAACCTGAAATAGGATAACAATTAAGTTTATAATATGATTTTAAGAATATGTGATTTCACCTAATACTAATTGATAAACGTAAAGAATAACAGTATGTTATGTATTAACGATGAGACAAAGCAAACCAGTCTTGAAACATGATTCAACCTTCGAACTTAAGTGCCCTCGAACTGATTGGGGCCCAAAATAGATAAGAAACAAAGTAAGTGATGAATAAGAATATAAGTTGGAAAGTATTATATTGCTTTGATATGCGTGAATATAAGATGGTTACAAAATGATTAGGGCCCTCTTTATATATCATATAATCTTAGTTATGGTATAATTCTAATTTCTAAAGCAAATCCAACAATTATCTAAATAACCGCCATTAATTTGATCTGTTCCGAGATTTGCGCCATGATCTTCGGGTAGTCACTGATATCTCGTCTTTCTGTTATTCTGTTTTGCTCGAGTTGTGTCATATTTGGTCTCTATTGCTGCTGGCCTCGATCTTCGACAGGAACATCGATCCTCAAACTCGATACCTTTGTCTTCGTGCTCTAGTCCAATCCATTATGAGGTCAACCTTTGATGCAATTCCTCAACCTCGATCAAATAGTAAAATTGATAGGCCTAGGTTTAACCGTATACAGATAGTCCCCTCGTTTCTTGAAATGTGACGAGAAGAAACAAATTGAGCCTTCAAGTTTGTACCTCGGTCTGCCATGACGTCATCATTGTGACGTAAGCGATAGAAGTGACCGAAACGTCCCGTCGAAATAGTTCCCAAAATCATTAATGAGCATTAGTCGGTGGTAGGCCATTAGTGCCTTTGAACCGTCACCGTGAATCCCTTAAATAGGTCTCTTCTCGCTTCTTCAAACTTTATTATGAAGTTTTCTTGTACTAATCTTTAAAATCTTTTGAGTTCTTCAAGTTTATCTGCATATCTTCAAAGCTCTTTACATGTTTTAAGCCTTTCCATTATACATAATCTCTAGGCTTCGTTATCAACCGTCCCCTAAAGCATCAAACCTTATCATTTTCTTCTTTCTTTAAACTTACACAAAAATGGTGAAAACATCAAAAACTCTTCCTCAAAAGGAGAAAGTCTCTTCATCGCGGCCGGTCGGTAACAAAACACCAGTGGAGCCGCGCCCTGAGGAGTGTGTTCCTAAGAAGAGGTGCCTCCTCAATTCTGACTTCAAAGTCGAGATGACATCGTCGGTCCCTGGTCGGTATGAGTCTATGCCGAGATATATATGTGTAGACATGATTTTTGACCCTCCCAAGATTTCTTATATTTTAACGCGTAAATATTTTATTTAGGCCTGATATAGATACTTCAAGTATTTTTGACTTCTTTACTTTATTTTCGTCATAAAAATAGAAATAATATATATATATATATATATCTTAATTTATGTATTTTTCATAAATTAAAAAAATATAAAAAAATTATACCTTATTTTTATCTTTGCATAATCTTGAAAATACAAAAAAACATAATAGTTTCATTATAGATTTTGCATTGTATAATATTTTTATCTTATTTTTAAAGAAGTCAATTAATGTGTTGGATCACAATTTTAAGAATTTTAGAGCCAAATTTTTGGCCAATTCGGATTAGTCCATTAAGTCTAGGGATACTTCTAACTTTTATTTGGATAAAAAAATAAATAAAAAAGTCCATAAAGACTTAACACAAAAGACCTAGAGATTAATTTGCAAAATACATCCGAACCTAGACTCTATCTATAAAGTAATGGTTAAAATATGAAGGAAAAAAAAAGGGTCAAGAAAATAACGCCTAAAATCAGTAATCAGCTCAGCTTTTCAGTCGGAAGAGCCAAAATTCATGGCTGCTTCCTAATCGAAACCACCCGCCCTGCCTCCCTTTACATTTTCTTCAACTCCTTCCCTTGTTTCCGTCATAGAGCGTACACACACAGATAGAGTAGAGAGTTAAGAGCAGAAAAAGGAGTATCAAGAAAAATAATTTTAGCTTCCTTCGTTCATTACCAAAGGAAAATTGAGTTCAAATTCCAGAAAAATCAAAACAATATATATATATATATATATATATATATATATATATATATATATATATATATATATATATATATATATATATATATATATATATATTGTTGTCTCTCCATTTTAATTTTCGGACTTTTGTTTCAAAGTCATGGAATTCATTTGAGTTTGGCATTGTTTTGTGTTCGAGCTCGCTCGAGGTTGCCGTCGAGTTCGAGTTTCGTCAGAGTTTCTGTTCGTTAGCTTCAGTTCCGATTCTCTATTTTCGGGTTGGTTTCAATCTCCTCTACTGGGATTCTGAGTTAGTTCTTAATTAAATTTTAATTATTTTTCTTTGTGTATCTTGATATTGAATGAAGATCTCTCGGATTTTTGGTCTACACAGTGGTGTGTGTGTGTGCTGTTTCCGTTTGGTTTTGTTTTGTCACAATGTTAATTACTACTTATTTTGCTCCTTGTGAAACCTGTGTGAAGGAGATGTGTTCTCTCCGATTATTTGCGCTTATTTGGTTGTAGGATTTCATTATTGTAGAGTTTCATTATTGGTCTAGCTTTTGGAAGAAGTTAGCTTATTTTAGGCTTAAACCCAAATTTGTGGTGCTAAAATCACCGTCAAGAACTAAATTCATTCCACTTATATATTTGGAATCATCACTTGTCAAATATAGCACTGTTTTTGCCACCTCCTCTTCATCTAACGATGCTCCTTTCAAATTTCCTGGTTTTACAAACAATTTGTCCGCCATTTGTTTATCAGCTATTCCAAGCCATAGTTAACTTTTATTCCATACTTTCCTAATTCAACTCCTATGTTCTTGGAGAGACCACGGTCCCAACTTGTTGGTATTTCTGTGACTTAGATACTTGGCATCATTGCACTTTGGATAGAGTAGTAGATAATTTGATGGTTGTCATTCATTGTAGAATTATATACTTGTAGTTTTAAATTGGTTCTATGATCTCGCATTAGAACATTGCACTTGTATCAAAATTCCAAAAGAAGTCTGTTAGCTTAAAAAGATTGCTCGTTGGACAAGTCGAGCTTAAGAATTGCTACTGTTGTTTCTGTCCAAATATACAAATTTTAAATATGTTACAACAAGATGATTTTGGAATAAACTTCCCTAAATTTTCAATTATATGCTTTTATCACTGGGGGTGCTACAAATTTAATATCGTGATTGTGTACACTTTCGCGTGACATGATTACGATTCTAAAAATAAAATCGGAGTATGCGTTCGTGCAACTTCGGAGCCAAGTATGATAAAAGCGACCGTGCTAGAACCATGGAGCCTGGGAATGGCTAACACCTTCTTCCGGGTTAACAGAATTCCTTACCCGGATTTCTGATTTGCGGACTGTAATATATAGTCAATCTTTCCTCGATTTGGGATTTGAACCGGTAATTTGGGACACCATAAATTACCCCAAATGGAGACTCTGAATTTCAATAAATAATCTCGTTTCTATTGTCACTTTAAGTTGGAAAAAACTTTCAGATTACATCCCTTACAGGGCGTAGTGAAAGAGGAGGTGTGATAATATGCTCGACAACTGAGAGTGACCTCAAACAGGTAAAGAAGGACTGCCATTGGGAAGATAAAGAGGTGGTGATTCCGACTCCTAAACAAGACATCACTACCCACGTGGAAGGGTTTCTAAGTATTTACAGTTACCATTTCACCCTAGGCTCCATCAATCCTGTTGTTAACGGTTTTTGCTGCCAATATCAAATTATCCTCTGTCACATCCACCCTTTTTTTTTTTGCAGATTGTCATTGTACTCTGATTTTTTGCAACCAAAACCGAAGGGATGCCTTTCACCCTCGACCATCTCATTAGGTCGTATATCCCTCGTCTCTTTCGAGGCGGGATAATAAAACTCCAATGTCGGGCCACCAATGTGTTATTCTCGACTATAGATGAGGACAAAGAATGAGGGTGGATGGGAAGGTTCGTTCGAGTGAAGACTCCCGACCTAATCCTGGCAAAGAAAATGTCATTTCATGAGGAGTGGAATATGAATCATAAGTACAATCCTACCTTTAGCTTCCTCTTGATGTTTTATTACCCATTGTTTCTTCTTATCGACATTCATTTCTATGATGTAGCGGTATCTTGGATGCCCTGTGCAATTCCTGACTTCAAGACTTGGGTTTGGAAAGTGGCTTCGACCTACTCGTATATTGAGCACTTATGGCGCAATTTGGAAAAGGGTCGATAGGAAGCCAAAATCACGGTAAGCCCTTTTTAACATACTTGATGCTTTTCGCAAAAATATTTCTTTTCACACTTACTTGGCTCCCTCCCACATAGTGTTGGCCCAAGTAAAGATTAATTTTGAAGACTTACAAAGGAACTCGTGATGAACCAGGTCCATCTAGTGGTGCATACCTCATTGCACAAAAACGGGCAGATTTGAGCATGTGGGTTTCACGTGTAGGAGATAAGCTTAACTTGGTGTATTTAATAGCTCCTGATCGAAAAGGTTGCATAATTAATAAGGAGAATGAGTCCTTAGTCAAAGAGAACACTATTCAAGATAGGGAAGGAGTTAGAAGTTGAAATCAACTAGAACTCTTCCACCAATGAAGAGTTGCATCAGAACTCTAGTTATTTCTTCATCTACTAACGCTATAAATTGCAGGATATTCTAACATTAAAGTGTTGTGCAAAAACACAGAAGTTAATCGTGAATTGAGAGCAAAATAGCCAGGCATTTTGCAAGCAGCTCGTGTGTGATTCAAATGTGCAAACCAAAAGCTACATGAACAAGATTGAAGAACCAGCTCCATAAAGACTTTTATGTGTCTTTCTTTATTTCTAGTTCAATTGTATTAGGTGTTTTATATTGTACCTTTTCAGCTTATCTAGAAGCAATTGTAATCGGTACTTTGAGTATTAAAGTTAGAGTTAACTTGAAGTTGTCGCAGCAGTTAGAGGCTGGTTGCTACAACGGGATTAGAGTTAATCCTTAGGTTTATTGAAAAAGAGGTTTTTGATGTTGTTTGTAGCGTCCCGAAGATTTGAACAAGTTAAAATGACGTTTTAAGATTTCTTGGCATGTTTGGTTGAGGTTCTGAGGGCCTCGGAATGATTTCGAATGGTTAACGGGGAGTTGAAAAAATGTAACAGCTGCTAGTTTTTCTGCTACTTCTAGTATTTTTGCATCGGCGGTTTGGGGACCGCAGATTCGGCGCCGCAGAAGCGTCTAAGCCACCGTAGAAGCGAGAGTTGAGGGAGGCTAGTTGTTTACGCAGATGTGGAAGAATTTTCGCAGAACCGGTATCGCATCTGCGAGTTTACTACCGCAGATGCGGAAATCGACACTTGAGAGAAATATCACAGGTGCCACCTTTGTTCCGCAGATGCAATAGTGTTGGGCAGAATGTTTTTAAGTTTTGAAAATGGGACTTCGTCTCATTTTCAATTTCTGGAGATTTGGAACTCGGGTGAGGCAATTTTTCAAGAGATATTCTAAGGGAACAACGGGGTAAGTGTCCTTAACTTAGTTTTGGTTAGATTACTCGAATCTATTACAAGTTTTGGCATCAAATTCGTGAATTTAGTTGGAAAAGTTTAGAAAACCCTCTCGGATAGATTTGATGATTTGAAGGTCGAAATATTATGGGATTTGGATAATTTTGGTATGGTTAGACTCGTGAGAGTGCGGCGTTTCTGGAAATATAAATTTTACCCGAATATGAAATGTGGGCTTGAGGGGCATTTTGGTTATTTTATATAATTTTACGTATTAGCTTGGAATTTAATTGTAGAATCAATGACTTGAAGTGTTATTTATAATATGCAATTTAATTGATTAGATTTGGGACATTTTATGTCTGATACTCGTGGCAAAAGCGTGATATCGGGTTGACTTGCACTTGTTTGAGGTAAGTGGCTTGTCTAACCTTGTGTGGGGGACTCCCCCGTTAGGATCGATATTGTGGTAACTGAAATGCCCTGTACGTGAGGTGACGAGCACGTACTTGTGCTGATTGTCGAAAATCCTATTTTTATTAAAATAGCCTTAAATTGTATTTTCCTCTCTTGTTTGTACTACTTGTAATTTAAGTTTGTTATTAATCTATGGAAGCATTTCTAATTGACTTACTTGATCAACATGCCTTATTTGGATTTTGTGCAGCAGGCTAGGCTACACTATTTATTTGCCTTATTGTGAAGTTAATATTTTTCTGAGTATTTCTTTGATTTTGTTGCGTATTTATATTGGGATTACGAGTTTGATTCTCGGGAGCTTCCCCCCCCCCTCCCTTATTTGGTTACTTTAGAACTACGAGTTAGATTTCCGGGAGATCCCCCTACACATTTATATTTAATACTAAGGGTTAGATTCCCAGGAGATCCCACTGCATAGTTATATAGAATGACGAGAATGCACCTGGTAGTTTCCCCAAGCACTGGGTATTTATATTTGGGACTACTGGTTAGATTCTTGGGAGATTCCCTGTACATTGATAGTTGGACTATGGGACGGTATCCCAAGAGATCCACTAGACAGATGATAGTTGGACTAGGGACGGTATCCTAGGAGATTTACTGGACAGATGATAGTTGGACTACAAGACAGTATCCTGGGAGATCCACTGGACAGATGAAATGAAAATGGAACTCAGGACGGTATCCCTAAGATCCCCGGTTGGTATTATTGGTACTGAATTGTATTTTCTCCAGTGTTTTACATTGTATTGGTGTTGTACTGTGAACTTGTTGTTGTTCTCTATACACTGTGCTATATTACTAATGTTCACACTTACTTATACTACTCCTTTCACACTATTGGATTATAGCTTGTATGTTATCTCAGTAGGGCCATGACATTCCTTGTTACTACCTAACCGAGGTTAGGCTTGGCACTTACTGAGTACCGTTATTGTCTACTTATGCCCGTTCTGTGCATGTTTTCGTGTGCAGATCTAGGTACTTTTATTCAATATTATCTCCCCTGAGGCGATGCGACTGCTCTAGTGACTTCGAGATATATCTGACTCGTCCATAGACCAAGGACTCTCTTTCTATTCTTGTGTTTAGTATTTTGGCCCTTTGGTATTTCTGTTCTTGTTAGACATTTTGGAGATTAGAGCTATGTAGTACTTTCTTATCTCGTGGATCCATGAGTTTTCGGGTTTTTGGGATAGTGTATCAAAATTTGAAGTTGTATTTATATTCTAAGCGGCATTTACATATTGTTCCATTGAGTTATTTTGATTTTTTCTATTTAATTCAACAAGTTTAGATTATTTTTTGCATTGTTAGCTTACCTAGTCATAGGGACTAGGTGCCGTCATGATAGTTCACGGAGGGCAAATTAGGATCGTGACAGTTTCAAGCCTGTAGGTCCCGATAGACAGGTTGAGAGTCCTCCAAGCAAGCTATCAGCTCAACAGAAGATGTTGGTCGCTACATCTGCTCTGGAGTTGCCTATTTGGTCAGTATGCATTGGACACATATTCATTGGTATGTCGGGGTCATGTCCCGGCCTTATGACGGTTATACACTCTTAGAGGCTTGTAGACATATGTCACTTACATAAAAGATTATATTACCTTGCCGGCCTATGTTTAGTGTACGAATAATCATTTTGGTCTTATAGGCCCTTATGTGTTATGTATAAGTTGGTATTATATTTTGTTTCTAGCTATCATACGAAAGCCTTTCTGTCTTATTTACTTAGAATATCATGATACAAAAAGATAGGTTATGTTTGTATTCAATTGAGTAAGGTACCAGATGCCCATCGTCGTCCATCAGTTTGGGTCGTGACACGGTGCCCTCACTTTGGATCATCCCCACACATGTGCTCACCCAAAAGCACGTGGCTATCACAAAAAATCAGGCAATTGGTCCTCAACATAGTTTCAATACAATACTTACCTCAAGTAACTCGAATCACTCTGCTAACAAGCCATTGCCTCGCGAAACGACCCCCGAACATTCCGAATATAGACATAAAAAATTCGATACAATCAACGGGCAAAGAGAATAAATTCTACAAAAAATAATATGTTCTAATACAAATTTATAAGGTAATTCAAAAATGGACCTCGAGCCCATGTCTCAAATATCTGATAAATTCAACCACGTAATGGTGTACTGTGTGTCGGGCTGGGATCGAGACTGGACCAGGCCCGCGGTCCTAACGAGCTAAACAGTCCTGAAGGGCCGGTCCCTAGTGTTGCAAAAAGCTCGTGGCGGGCCGGTTCTCTCATTTAGGCCCACGAGCCCGGGACCACTAAGTTCGGGACCGCTAGGCGGGCCTAGGCCAATCCAAACCGGCCTAACGGGCTCCAACAGCTATTTTAAAAAAATAAAAAATAAAAGACCAATAGTCAGATTTTTAAAATCTAGCCGTTGGCTTTTAATTTTGACCGTTTGGCACTTTAAAAAATAGCTATTTGGCCCCCAAACTTTATATAATTACACTTGAATTGAAGTATTCAAATCTTCAACGATTTTTAATTTTCAAGAAGTTGTTCGGCAATTCGGTAAACTCGTTCCAACTCTTAAGTTTTAAGAATATATTTTTGTTTGTATTAGTTTGCATAATGGTAATTAATATGGCATTTTTTTTAAAACAATATTTAGTGGTAAGGGAAAAGCTAAAATGGGTGAAAGTAGTCGCCAACCTACTATCCTTCCCTCGGCTCCCCGGCCTAGACCTCTTACTCGTCATGCTGCTCCTATTATTCTTGATAGTGATAACCCTTATTTTTAATTTACCTATAGTGAATATTGCCATAATGTTGCACTAGGTGAAAGATTAAATGAAGAATATGTGAATGCTCTTTATCCTAATTAAACTATCTTATCAAATGATGAGGAAAATGAGGATGTAGATGAAACATGATACCCCTACTAGTACTTCTGTTAATAATCCAATTGATGCACTACCCGACCCACCTGTAGAAATCTTTACTTTTAATAGACAACCTGCTAAACGCCTAGAAACATAGTTTGGAATTATTTTACTCAAATAAGAGAAAAAAATAAGCCTAGTGTAACACTTGTGAAAAATTGTTGGCGCATAAATATACTAGAGATTGTTGCAGTACAGGTAATTTGACTAGGCACATACAAATACACCCTAGAGATAAAGTTAGATATTTACAAATTAAAGCGCATCAAGAGGGGACAAGTATAGATACTGCGGTTAACCCAAGTACAAGTTCAAATCTAGTTCAACCTGGAATTAACATTGTGACCAGAGGTATTTTATATCATGACCCAAATAAATATCGTGAAGAATTAGCAGATATGGTTACCGTTATGTGCTTACCCTATATTTTTCCTTATAATCCTAATTGGGTGCATTACATTAGAAAAGTTTATAATCCTACTTATAAAGGTTGGAATCACGCAACAGTTAAGAGCGATATTTATAAATATAAACACGAATATGTATAATATTTGTGGTATTTATTTACTCATATAACTAATCGGATTTCTATTACTACAGATATTGGTAGAAGTAATAATGACTGTGATTATCTAACTGTTACAAGTCACTGGATATATAAGGAGTAGATAATGCAAAAATGCATTATTGCGTATAGAATAATTAATTCACGTCACACAGGTAAGTTTATTGCTAACACTGTTGCAGATATTTGTAGATATTTTTGCATTAGAGATAAAATAATGTCAATTTCTATGGATAATGCTTATAGTAACACTAGTGCTATAGGCATGCTTACAACAACACTAAATCGTTCATTTAGTAATATATTTCATGTGAGATGTATTTGTCATATTTATCATTTAATTATCGGTGATAGTATGCGAATTTTAAATTTAAAAATTGAGAAGGTTAGAATGGCTCTTAATTGGCTTTTTTATTCAGGCCGTAGAAGTAGACTTAGAGAGTATTTTAAAAAATGTGATGAATATGGCCTTAGAGAAACAAAGATTCATAAACCTTGTCCGACTAGATGGAATTGTATGTACGAAAGTTTAGTAGTTGCATATGAATATAGGAACCCAATTAATGCAACGTTCAATGCTCGGGTTAGTGGTGTGGATGATGATGAAATTCTTACAACTCAAGATTGGACGAATGTTAAAATTCTTATAGATTTTTTAGAACATTTTCAAATTGCTACAAATGCATTTTCCGGGCAATATTATCCAACTATTTCAAACTGTTTAGTTTATATTGTAGCATTATGTGATTTATTTGTTGAATTTTTGGAGGGTGGAAAAATTTATAAACTTGCTATAAATACAATGAAAGAAAAGTTTAAAAAATATTTTTTCCCTATCCCCCCTATTTATGATGTAGCTGCAATGTTAAATCCTACAATAAAATGAGGAGGTCCTCCATTTTGGTACTCAAATATTTATAAGGCTTTAGATCTTTCCAATGAGGAACGTGCTACACTTGCAGATGCTAAAGCATCAATTAAAGATAATACTCAAACAATTTACAATACTTATCAACTTGCCTTAGATTATGCTAGGCCAAATGTTTCAACCCCTACTTCGTCTACTTCACACTTGTCTAAAAGAGCTGCGGGCTTAAAGGAACTTAATTCTTAGACGGAGTTTAGGGGTTCTCAAGGTGATAATTATGATGAAACTTCACTTCTAAATGAGCTTCAAGTTTATTTGTCGCAGGGAATTGAAAAGGAGAATCTAGACGGCATTTTTGATCTTTTAGCTAAGGGAAAAATATTTTCCGGTTCTTGCAAGGTTGGCTCGGGATATTTTAGCTATTCAAGCTTCAGCTGTTGCATCAGAGAGCGCTTTCAGTCAAGCAAGACTTCAAATAGGTGATCATAGAGCATCTATGAGGGAGAGCTTGAAAAAATCAGTGCTATTCAGAGATGGATCCGCTCGAAAAGAAGAAACTTTGGACTTGCGGAATCACAACCGGATGTAAATGAAGCTTATGAAGAAATGATATTTGAACTTGCGGAGGATGCTTCTTTTCCCGGTAGTGGTGATGAACAAGCTTCTTTTCCACCAACACCAACGGAACCTCCTCCGAACCTTGAAGGATTTATGAGATTTGTTAGAGATACAATGTAGATTATGTTGTAACTTGTACTTTGGCACATCTTCTTTAGTTTTTTTTCCTTTTAATGATGGTATTAGTACCTTGTTGTGCTCATTCCATTGGGGGGAAGAAGACTAAGAAGTATATGTCATTTTTGGTAATAAAAATTATAAGACATGCCTTTGAATATCTCTTTGCAATATTTTTTGTCTTTAACGTGTAATTTATTATAAATTAATATATATATATATATATATATATATATATATATATATATATATATATATGTTATGTATCATAGTTAACCCCTTTGAGTCTGTAATCCTGTTTCTGTGACAACCACATTATAAACCTTACCCATTTCAATTAACCATCTATTTGAACCTTTTAATATATATATATATATATATATATATATATATATATATATATATATATATATATATATATATACACATATGTATATATACTAACCTATAACACAGCTATTTTTTACTACAATTAACGTACATAATTACATATCACCATAATATATACATATATATATATATATATCTGTGTGTGACGATCCGGCCCGTCGTCACGGGAATTTCTACCCCGTTGTGCTGTAATTACATGTTTTATGCTTTTATATCAGTGTTAGAGTCCATCGGGTGAGTTAGGAGTGAATTGGATTGAAAATGAGGCATATAGCCTTTTTGAAAGGAACTTGAATATGGAAAGTCAACCTGGAATTGACTATTTAGTTAGAGGGCTCGGAATCGGATTCTCATGATTTGGTTAGTTCCGGGAGGTGATTTGTGACTTAAGGGAGCAATCGGAATTGAATTTGGAGGTCCGGTGTAGAAATAGGCTTGAATTGGCTAAGGTTGAATTTTGGCCAAATCCGAACGGTAGGTGAGATTTTGATCCGGGGGTCGGAATGGAATCCCGGCAATTCCTGTAGCATCGTCATGTAATTTTGGATATGTCCGCAAATTTTCAGGTCATTCGGACGTCGTTTTGTCGGGCTTTTGATTGATTGTGTAATTCGGAATGTTTTAAGGAATTTAGGCTTGAATTCGATGTGAATTATGGATTTTGATGTTGTTAGACGTGTTTTGAGGATTGGAACAAGTTAGAATAAGGTATTTGGATGTGTTGGTCTGTATGGATGAGGTCACGGGGGCCTCGGGGTGTTTTCGGATTGCTAAATGGGAGAAAACATGGAAACATTGCAGACTTGTGTTCTGGTTCTGTTGTTTTCGCTCCTGCGGAAATGGGGGCGCAGGAGCGAGTCCGCAGAAGCGGACATGGGAGCGCAGAAGCGTTGTTGATTGAGGAAGAGGAGCTTGGCCCCTAGGGGCGACACCGCTGGTGCGGAAGGTGAGCCGCAGAAGCAATCCAGGGCCATGAGGTGAAGGATCGCAGAAGCGGAAGGGTAGCCGCTTAGGCGAGTCCGCAGAAGCGGACTCCTAGTTGCAGAAGCGGGAAATCCCGCAGGAGCGGAAGAATTTCCACAGGAGCGGTCCGTGGATCGCAGGAGCGGAAATGGCCATATAGGCCTAGGTTCGCAGAAGCGACCAGTTGGTCGCAGAAGCGGTTCCGCAGGGGCGGAAATGATCCGCAGAAGCGAAAATCGCAGAGAGTTAATTGTATCAGAAGTTAGAAAATTTCAGAAACATTTCACACATTTGGGTCTCGACTTTAGAGGCGATTTGGGCGATTTTGAAGAAAAACTCAAAGGAAATCATCAGGTAATCAACTATGAACTTAAACTATGATTAGTATTGATAATATTATGCAATTATATCATAAAAATGGAGGAATTTGGGGTAATTTATGGTGGATTTAGCCCTAGGCTTGAACTTTAAAAAATCAAGGTTTTGAATGGGCAAATGGAGTCCGAATTTGGTAAATCTTATTTTCTTAGACTCGTATCGAGATGAGGGTTCCGAATATCTGACTTTTGTGATTTTTCGAGAAGCGTACCGAAAGTCGGGTTTTGGCAACTTTGCCATTTTTTGTGTAAATCGAGTTGTATTGATTGGGTGTCGTCCCATTGGCCTAATTTATTGTGTTTCTACTATGTTTGATTAGATTCTACGCGTGCGGAGCTTGATTCTCGTGGCAAGGGCATTGCGGAGTAGTTGTCGCGTTGTATTGAGGTGAGTAATAGATGTGGGTGATGACCAGCGGGTTTGAAACTCCGGTATACCACTTTGTGACGCTGTATAGCGGCGAGACACGTACTCTCTTGTGAGTGCGGGGTCGATTGTGTATTGGGGACTATGGCTTAGTCCGACCTGTTGATACTGCGTTACGATATTAGGCTATTCTTGAGTCGTCGAACCTCCTTCTCGGATGGTTGCATATTATATTGTGATGTTGGCTACTCTTGAGCTGTTGAACCTCCTTCTCGGATGGTTGAGTACATTTATGGGCTGTGAGCCAGTTATTGGGATCCTGCGAGGATCGTTATCATTGTCTTGTGATATTGACATGCTAGTTTTCTACCAGTCCGTAGCTATTACTGTTATCATGATATTTCCAATCTCTGGAACTTTGATATTACTATTTTCAACTGAAAAATGATAAAAGAGTTTTCAAAACCACTTTTGAGCTTGCGAGGCTGCATTTGCATATTAGCTGACTGGTAGTGGATCAGACTGCGCGCCGCAACGGTATATATGTTGGATCGGACTGCACGCCACAGTATTATTGTGCTTGGGCTGTAGGAGCCCCTCCGGAGTCTGAACCCCCACAGTGAGCACAGTGAGCAATTTATATATAAACATACATATATGTTTTACAAGAAATTGCCTTAAACCAATAAAAAAAAAGCTCGAAAATTAAAAAGCCCATTAGGCCCGCTAATCCCAGGACCATAATGGGCTGGTTCCACCCATTGAGCCCACCAAGCCCGAGACCGCAAAGCACAGAACCGCCAGAGCCCAGGCCCGCTAAGCCCATGCCCGTTAAGCCCGACCTATTTGGCCCATTAAGGCCCGGGCCCGACCCACAATACACCATTACAACCACGTCCAACCGTACTAAATTCACAAATATCCGACACTAAATCGCCATCCAAATAATCAAATCAAACTCTCCAAATCCCTGGCCTCAAAGTCCCAATTATATCTTAAATACACACCAACTATGGCAAAAAGTCAATGGAAAAACAAGGTTATTAATAAAAAAATAAGTGCATGAGACTTACCTAGAGAATCCCCTCAAAAGTCCTCTTAAGAATGGCCAAAGTCCGAGCTCAAAATATTAAAATGAAGTAAAAATTGTGAACCCTTGTTTATAAGATACTGTCTAGGATTTTCACACCTACGACCAAATAAACGCATCCGTAGAACCGCTTTTGCAGTAAAACTCCGCTTCTGCGGACTTCATTTAAATCCCTAGGCTCGCATCCGCACTCCAGGTTCTGCACCTGCAGAGGAGCTTCAGCGGCCCGCTACCTATTGCTGCGGAAACATGCCTCCCTTCACATCTCCGCATCTGCGAAGCCATGCTCACACCTATGGGCACGCAGATGCGGTTACCCCCTTACACCTACGCCTTGCCTCAAATTCGGACAAGTGGACCTACTCCAATTTCCGAAATTGAAATCCGACCTCGATATCAAAAAGTCCGCTCCTAGACAAACTTTCTAACTTTATTATTTCGTCATTTCAAGCCTAATTCTAGAACGGACATCCAAATCACAATCTGGACACACTCCTAAGTCTAAAATCATTCAAAGGGGCTGACAAACCCATCAAAACTTCAATCCGGAGTCGTTTACACATAAGTTGACATCCGGTCAACCATTTCAACTTAAATTTTCAATCTTGAGATTAACTGTCTCATTTCATTCCGAAATTTCTCAGGACCCGAAATGACTACCCCGACAACTTACATAACAGCTTTAAAGCACACAATTAATATTAAATGAGGGAAACGGAGCTACAACTCTCAAAACGAGAGACCTTGTCATTACAATGCATATGAAAATAGGGTCATGTGAGAGAATGTGGGACTAGAATTTAAATTAAGTGGTAGCGAAATTAATAAAAGCAGTAAAAAAAGGAACTATGGCTTTTAAAAGATTTACATTACTTGTATATAAAATTATCATTTTCTGCTAATATTGTTTATTTTTAAGCAAGTCAATGAAATAATACTTTTCATATATCTATTAGTATTAAATATTTATCTTTTTCTGCCAAAGTGGTGCTAATATAAATAATCGTATCTTGTTGTCATATAAAGAATTAGATTTTGTCATATGTTGTTGTACTAAAGAACTAATTATTCGATTCTTTTTATATTTCTGGCAAAGTGGGTCTAATTTTTCTATCCCATATTCCCACCTAATCCTATTGCATTCAGATATCTCTAAGAACAAAAGAAATGCGTCGAACTTCAGCCCCTTCGAGTGAATTCCGTTTGTTTTATATTTATCCAGTCTTCTCGCGAGTCCGAAACTTTTCTAATGCCTTCTTGGTACAAACCATGTTTTTACTACTAAAAAAAAAAAAGGCGAAATACATAAACGGTCCCTTCAAGTTGTCCTCAACGGTTAGTCAGACACCTCAACTAAACTCTTTTCCATTTAGACACTTCAACTGTTCATCAACCAGATCAAATAAACACCCAAGTGCAACAGATTATACACGTGAAATACACTCGCTATTGAAGTGTCAAATTATCCAATTAATGAATGACACGTGTAATTTTTAAATATAAACTTGACACATATAATAAACATAAAATAAAAATGCATTTAACAAATTAAAAATTCATTTTCCCTAACTTTTTGTCCAAAAAACGTAAACCCTTATCACTTCCCCCCCCGCCCAAACCAACTTCATCTTCTTCACCCCACCAAAAATCAGTGCCACCTCACCCCCTCCTCCCCCCTGTCATCATCTTTTCTTCCACCCAAAACCAGCGCCACCCCACCCCCTTCATCTTCTTCTTATTCCTTCAAACCAGCACCCATTTCTCGCCCAAAAATTACTCTCCGAGTAAATCTTCGCTGGAAAATTACTTCTTTTTCTTTTCCCCTATATGTATACGAACAGTAGCAAATTTAAAGAAAAGAACCACAACGAAAACTAATTAAAAGGGTTTTTGCGGATTCATTTTAGTAGAATTTAGTAAGTAAAAAAAAACCAACATCAACATGGCTCATGAATCTGAGAAATCTTTATTGGATCAACACAAGGAGAAGTTGTTCACTGCCGGCGAAATTGTCCTGGATATAATCATCGGCGAAATTGATGCTGTTGTTCCGATGCATTTCATTGCCAGCGAAATTGCAGCTGGTGCCATCTCCATGGGGTTGCAATACAAAAATTTGGGAAGAAGTGAAATTAATGTGTGAAAAATAAAATATAATGGGACCCACATAAAATAAAGTTAAATTTAAAAAAAAAACCTTAATTTTGAGGGTTTCACGCGCTTAGAATGAAGTGTAAAGCAGACACTTTGCCATGTCATCTTGAAGGGTTTGCGAGGTCGCACTTTAGTGGAGAAGAAGTGTCTAAATGGAAAAGGGTTTAGTTGAGATGTCTGACTGACCGTTGAGGACAACTTGAAGGGGCCGTTTATGTATTTCGCCAAAAAATAAAGCTACATAACTACCTAAACGTAGTTTTATTCTGTAAGTTACTTTAACGGAAATTTAGCCGTTAACGTAATTCACAGTATACTACTGCGTATTATTAAAAAATTAGTTTTTAAGTAATTCGCAGTACAATACTGCAAAGTACTTAAACACAATATTGTATTGCAAATTCCTTACTAATTTGGCCCCGCCAATAATCAACTGTTATAACAATAATTCAAACACATAAAATGTCGTATTGCTGCAAATTCCTTGAAAAATTCTGCATCCCAAGCTCGGACTTGCCTTATTTGAAGACGTTTCAAATTTATTGAAATTCATTCAATACAAACTTCAAACTTTCGCTCATACTTCTTTCTTCTTCTTATCAATTATTTTTTTACAATGTCTGCGGAGCCAAAAATAAGGGTTTCATTATATTGGGAGGGTGAGGTTGTGCTGGAGAATAACTCTATGAGATATAGCTCACCTCCACGGTGTCATGTTAAATTGCCGCTTACTATGGAGTATGATAAATTGGTTTCGTTGTTATGTAAAAAAATGAGTGCGAGCAAATGTTCGGTTGACCTTAAAGTAACTGGTAGGTTTCCGTATTCAGTGACTCCGCAGGGGTTTGCTTATTATTCTGAGTATAACATCGAGGATGATGAAACTTTTAGAGATTTTTTGCGGATTTCAGATGAATACAAGAAATTTATTGTAACAAAATTATTCGAAATGTACGTCAAGGTGGAAGACGTTCCCAATAATGAGGGTGTGCATAATAGGTATAACCCTCAGTCATCGGGTGGTTATTCAAGAGTAATTTTTGCTGGACAGATTGCTGATGAAAGAGCTTGCCTTGATTTAAACTTGTCACCATCGCCGAATGAGCAGCCATAAAATAATTTTTTCACTTTATATAATCCACAAGACGACTGGTAAACTTTAGTTTTACTACGCTTTAGTGGTGTTTATTTTATATTTTAATTGGATTTGTATTAACACTTACTTTTTTCGTAGGAGGTACCGTCCGCATATGAATCTTACAAGTTATGACCCCGTCCCTTGTTCGAATATGCATAGTTGTCTAGTATTGGAGCACGATGGTGTATCCGGGAGTCATCACAATAAAAAAATATACATCGTGAAACATGAAGACACTACGACTTGTAAGCAAAGTGATATAGTTATATCTAAAGTATTTATGTAGTTGGGAAACTTATCATATCATTCTTTTTGTGAAGTGAAAATGAGCTTCTTGATGTTCCTAACCTCACACAGTTGCCCTAGATGACGTATTGACTCGTGATTTGGTTGATGCGTAGAGTCTGAAAGATAATAGTGATAATGACAACAATGCGGATGAGTTTGGGGATGGCACACCCTTCTATGATGAGGGTGATGATGAGGAGGGAGTGAATGTTGAACCTGAGCTGACGAGGTAGCATGTTCCTCCACCCTCATCTAGACAAAGAGTGTACTAGTCACACGAGCTATTTCATGAGTGGAATACTCCCTACCTTGATAATTTGCCAAGTATGCCGAACGTGGATGCCCTCATAAGGGATGATGAAGAAATTTGGTCAGCGATTTGGGATGAGTCTAGACCAGTTGTTCTGATAAAGGGCATGTATTTCCCGATAAAGCTCGCCTAATTTGGGCTGTAAAAATCTACAGTATAAGAGAGTGATGTGAGATGACAATAAGTGAATCAACTACGAAGGTATACGAGGTTGTATGTCATAGGTGGTTTATTGGTTGCCACTGGATGGTGCGTGCTAGCAAGAAAAAATCAGGTTTGTGGAAAGTTGGTGATTTATTAGCGAGCACATATGTAAAATGGACACATTCAATGAGAATCACTTCAAATTGGATGTGGACTTGATTTCCCTTTTCTTGATTCCATATTTGGAAGTGTCCATTAGGATCAAGATTAAAGAGTGTATTAAAGTCGTCCACCAGGAGTATGATTATACTATAACCAAAAGAAAGGCATATCTCAGTCCCAAACGTGCTTTTGAACTTATTTATGGCGACTGAGATAAGTCTTTTTCAAATCTTCCCAGGTATATGGCCGCACTACAACACTTTAACTCCGGGACCGTTGTTGAATGGAGGCGTGAGCGGAGTTTAGACAGACTCGAATATATTTTCAACTTTGTATCCTAGTCATTTAAAGTAGCAATTGATGGCTTTGTGCATTGTTATCCCGTAATTTTCATAGACAGTGCTTATGTCAATGGAAAGTATGATATTAAATTTTTGATTGTAGTTGCAGTTGATGCCAACGGTTAAATATTTTCACTAGCTTTTACCATGTGTGCCAATGAAAGTGAAAAAACGTGGACGCTTTTTTTGAACTACTTAAAGCAGCACGTTGTCGAACAGCATTGAGGTATTTTTCAAATATCTGATCGGCATAGTGGTATTTTAAGTTATGTTCGTCACTTGCCTGAACATCAGGAACCATATGCATACCACCGTTACTGTGTGAGGCACCTGAAGGCCAATTTCCAGAAAAATTTTCCTGACAAGGTCTTGGAGGACTTAATATAGATGGCTACAACTAAGCACTAGCAGTGCAATTTCACGAGGCACATGGTAGCGATCTGGCAGCTACATCCATGATCCTACACATGGTTGATGCGACATGAGCTTCACATGTGGACATTGTATGTTGATGGCGGTAGACGATGGAGAGCCCTCAGTCCAAACGTGTCGGAGTCATTCAACGACTTGTTGAAGTCTGTCCGTGGAATGTCTGTCACTACCATGGTCCGCATGACATTCAAACAGAGTGCGGAGAGATTTGTTGAAAGGCATGCAACTGTATCGGCATTGATGGACAAGGATGTTCAATTTATGCCAATACCCATGAGAGGATTTGAAAGGTTCAGGAGGCGAGCACAGTGGCATTCATTTCTTCAGTACGATCATGAACGGGGTATTTTTTAAGTTAAGACCGCTATCCGCGGACATCGTGGGAATAATTTACAGACGGTGAATGAAAATAAAAGGTTATGTTCATGTGGAAAATGGACAATATACCACATGCCGTGCGCATATGCGTTGAAGTTCTTTCAACAAGTTGGATATGGGGCAACAAACTACATTGATTGGCAATACAATATTGCTACACACGTAGACACGTATAGTGGGATATTGTAGCCATTAGGTGTTGAGCATTATTGGCTGCCAGAACTTTTTAAGATGGTATTTATAATTATGTATGGCTTCCAGGCTCGATATTTGAGGCCAAGTAGCACCAAGATATACTTAATTATTATGTGTGTCATTTTCAATATTTTTTAGAAATCTTCTAATTTAATAAATTAAATTAATTTTTTTTGAATTAGTCTTAATAATTATGTATGGCGTCGAGGATCGATAATTGAGACCCGGTAGCACCAAGCTATACTTAATTATTATGTGTGCCAATTTTAATATTTTTAGAATTTTGTTAGCTTAATAAATTAAATAATTACTATTGGACTGAATAGTTATGTATGGGTTTCAGGCACGATATTTGAGGCTCGATCGCACCATGTTATCGTTAATTATTATGTGCGTGAATTTCAGTTACCGATGAAATTTTGCTTATTTAAATAATTAAATTAAAAATTATTGAATTGGACTGAATAATTATGTATGGGTTCCAGGCTCGATATTTGATGCCCGATAACTACAGAGACTCTACGCTAAAAGGCTTTATATTTTACTAAGCTAAAAGGCTCTATATTTTACTACGCTAAAAGGCTATATGTTTTACTACACTAAATGGCTCTATATTTTACTTCGCTAAAAGGCTCTTTATTTTACTACGCTAAAAGGTCACTATTACATATAAAAACAACAAACATAACATGCAAATATGAACAACAAACTAAATAAATAATATTTATTTATTATTTAACCAAATAAAAATATATCATTAACAATACAAATTATATATCAAATTTTAACAATTTTTTGTCTTAAAGCTAATAAATCAATTGGGTATAAATTAAATAAGATACAAATTTAAACCCAAACATAACACAAATTAATATGGAAACATATTCAATAATACAAATATGCATGTATTATACGAGTTTCGACATAAACAAAATCGAAATACCTCGATTTAAGTTTTTTGAATTTGATTGAAATCGAATTTTTGCACCCGAATGAACGAATCCAAAGCTTCTCTTGTGTGTGTGACCTATACTCTTGCTTTCTCGGTGACAGGTGGAGCCCAAAATTTTTTTTGTAACTTTGACAGGGGTGGGGCGACCAGAACAGTGCTCGTTTTTTTAATTTGGGGGGGGGGGGGATTCTGTCGTTGTCTTGGGAAAGAAGAAGGGGCTTTATATTATTAAAGCAATTTGTAGTACTATACTGCAAATTACTTAAACGCAATATAGTACTGCGAATTGCTTTAATAAAATAAAGTTGGGCCCAATTTAAGTAATTCACAATATTGTACTGTAAATTCCTTTAAAAATTTTTTTTTAGTAATACACAGTACTATACTATGAATTACTTTAACGGCTAAATTTTTACTAAAGTAATTCGCTTAGGTAGTTAAGTTTTTTTAGTAGTCATTAGAAAAGTTTGGGGCTCGTGTTCTCACCTACTGGCTACTACATATAAATAGTAATAACAAAAAAACAAAAACAAAAAAAGTCAGTCAAACTTGTTAATCTTTTTTTTTTTTCTTCACGTGTATGAAATTAATATGCATGAGAGTTAGATAGTCAATTGAAAGGAACATAGCCGAGGAGGCATGTTACCTAACTGGCCATTTTGTGTAGATTATTTCTATTTAAACGTGTGAGATGTTGCTTTTTCTTCATCTGATCTTAAAAGGGAAGTAGCAGCAATTATCTTCTCGTCATTCACACTGAAAAAAGCAGTGTACTCTTGACTTCCTAACATGGAACCTCCAGTGTTTTGGCACATCTGCTTAGCAATTTGTATCGTCGTTTCTGGTTTCATGGTGTCAATTTATCAAACAAAAAATCCGAACCAAGTTTCATTGTCAAGAAATTTCTTGTTTGGAACGGCCTCTTCATCCTACCAGGTTCTTCTCACATTTGTTTTTACCTTTTTATTTTTACCTTTTTGCTTTTAACCGCTCTTCTTGTTTTCTCTGCAGTATGAAGGAGCTTTCCTCAGTGATGGGAAAGGTCTCAGCAACTGGGACGTTTTTACACATGAAGCTGGTGAGTTTTCATAATAATCTCAATTTCTTTCTTTCAATGTTTGCAACACCAATTCTATTACTGTGTTTCTTGAGAAAAAGGAACTCATGTAGTTGTCTTGTTGCAGGTCATATTAAGGATGGAACCACCGGAGATGTTGCTGTAGATCACTACCATCGTTATTTGGTAATTTACTTCATGTCCAGCCCTCTTTTCTTTTAATTAATGCTTCAAAAATTAATAACTTTCCTTGTTTCAATTTACGTGAACCAGTTTGACTAGGTATAGAGTTTAAGAAAAATGAACAATTTTGAAATTTGTGGTCCTAAACAATTCAAAATGGAGCCCAGAGTAGCTGTGTGGTTGTAAAAGTTTCTCATTAATGGAAGAATTGAAAGTTTAAGCTAAATTATTTCCAAATTTAGAAAGAGCTCATTCTTTTTGGAACGAACCAAAAAAAAAATATGTTTACATAAACTGGAACGGATGGAGTAGTAATTTTGGAAAAAACAAAACCCATAGGCCCTAGGTCAGGGCAGCCCGCTGCATTAAGCTTTCGCTATGCACAGGGTTCGGAGGGAGGGGGAGGGAGGAGGGGGGATCACAAGGGTCAATCCTACGTAGCATTACCCTGCATTTCTGCAAGAAGTTATTTTTTACGGTTCGAACCCGTAACCTCCTAGTCACGTTGTAGTAAATGAAAAAAGAACGATGAACTTGGAAAATAGGGAATTAAGAAATAAGTATATATAGCTGGGAAATGTGTTAGTTTTGGGGGGTGGGGGGACAATGTATTTCTGAACCTAGTACAGTTAGTATTTATCCCCAGTACAGTTGATATATATGGATCTCTTAATTCTAAAGTGAGGGACATTGAGATTAATTAGATTGTTTTTGCTAAATAATTTTTGCCTACTCACTCAAAATGTTTGTATGGTATTATGAAATACTGCTCACACAACAATAAACTAGATAGGATGTATTTATGTTGAACAATTTGTGACTTTAGGAGATCACAGTTAATTTTGTTCATGCACAAGAAAAGAGAACAGCCTAATTGTTTTGGACAGAAGGCATACATGCATTTTGTCACAAAAGGAAAAAAGTTAGATTTATTAGACTAATGCAGTGTATTAACAATAATAATATAATAGCTTAAATCATGAGAAGGAAGAGTTCTGATATTTGATATTAAAATGTAAATAGGAAGACATCAAACGCATGACAGATATGGGTCTGAATAGCTTTCGTTTAATTTCTCTATCTCATGGGCAAGAATTTTACCTAGTAAGTTATAACTGTCGTTGCTCTCTTTCCTTCATCATAAACAATTAAACTCCTAATTGTCATTTACGATGATAATCCTTTTTTTTTGAACGATTGTCATTTTATTCAGAGGGCAGATTTGGAAAAGTTAATATGGCTGGAATTGAGCACTACAATAAGGTCATTGATGCACTCCTACTGAAAGGTCAGTTCTGCTTCTCTTGCTAACAGTTTTATGCTTTAAATAATCCAAAATGTAGAAAAGAGGTAAGATTTTGAGTTCGTTATTTTTTCTCTGACTTCAGGGATCCAACCGTTTGTCACATTAACACATTATGACATACCACAAGAACTTGAGGACAGATATGGTGGTTGGCTAAATTCACACATTCGGTAATGCATTAAACTAGTTTAAATATCATGCTATAGTCAGTTTTCATACTGGTCAATGAAAAATTGTCAGTGTTTACCAAGTCAATGAAAAATAGCCACTATTTTACTGTAATGGGGACCGGTCGAGTATAATATATGGGAGTTCTGGTACATTTGTGTACGAACTCCAGTATATTATGTTGGGCCGATATACTTTGTTAACTCATGTAAAATTTGCAGGAGACTGGAGCACCAGTGCTCCAAACTCCAGTATATTATACTGGACAATTATACTTGCTTGAACTCCTGTAAAATTTGCGGGAGTTCTAGCAAAATTATATTTGAACTCCAGTAAAATTTTGCGGGGTTCCAACATAGTTATATTAATTCAATAAAGTTACTAGAGTCATTAATTAACTCCATGGCTACACTTTATCAGATTCAACTACTTCTAACTAGTATGTACTATAAATAATGAACCCATAACTCTCTTGCGGAGCAGGTATAACTCATGCTGCACTTTAATCGCATCATTAAGATTTTAATTGGTCCGAATACCTGTTCATAACTTATGGGACTTTACCATAAGTAATTGGGCCCCTCTTATACTTAAAGCTAGTTATAGATTCTTTTGAAACCCAAAACGATGAACAAGTTACAATCATGTTGGTGGGCTTTGTTTCAGGTATGATTTTAGCTATTTTGCAAAAATATGCTTCAAATACTTTGGAGATAGAGTTAAATATTGGACAACGATGAATGAGGCTAGCTTTGTGGCCATTAATGGCCATAGAGATGGGAGTTACCCTCCAGCTCGATGCTCTGGTATTTTTGGGAATTGTAGTGCTGGCGGTGATTCAGAAAGGGAGCCATTCATTGCAGCTCACAATATGATCCTATCTCATGCAGTTGCTGTCCGCATTTACCGCACCAGATATCAGGTTTTTTCGACATATCATGTCAACTCTCAACGTGGCAATGATCTTGTATAACTTATCCAAAATAGGAGTAATAATTACTCTTCTAGTGTAATCTTGCAGAACTTATAAATACATAAACCTCACGACTCATAATTTTGAAATGTGTAACCTTTAAATCGATAAATAAAAAAGTTAAAACTGAAAAAATATATTTAAAATATATTTTTTTGGGTGAGGGTGGGGGCAGGTGAGGAGGGGTTGGGATGGTAAAAAATAGAAATTTGAAATTGGAAAAAAAAATTAATGTATAAAAAATATATCTTTTTGTAATGGGGGAAGGAGAGGGTGGAGGTTTAGTATGGTGGGTGGTACTAAAAAAAGTAAAATTTGGAAGGAAAAAAACTTTTCTTGGAGAGGGGATGGGGTGGGTTGGCGAGAGTAGAGAAGGTTGAGAAGAAGTCTTGAAACATATTTTCCCTTGTCTTGATAAGGAAAATATTGAAATAGTGGCGGCTCTAACTACATAGAGGATAAGGCAAGTGCCTTAGGCCCCCAATTTTGGGGGGGCCCATTTTTAAGAATAATTTTATAAGTTTTTAGGTATTTTTTAAATAATAATATATGTATATAATACTTTTATACTTTTTATGTAAAAAGAAAGAAAACTTTAAATATATTAATAAATTAAAACTTAAAATAGTAAAAAATATAGTTATCACTTTAATTTAATCGGACAGCTTTACTTTTTATTCTTTCTAAGTAATTGACCATACCAAACCCCAATGTTTCAATTCTTCTCTATACAATCCATATCATTCTTGTTCTTTCTTACATTACAAGACGTCTTTTTCCTTTCTTTTTCTGCTATTCAATATTCATAATATATTATCATTCATTGGTCTTTCTTTGATTCTTTCGTTCCAGGAGAGACTTATTTTTTTCTTCTTCCTCTTTCTTTATGATTTATGTTCATCTTCTTTACTTTATAATTTTTCTACTAGATTCAGTCAACAAGACAACAACTCGATATTTTGGAATTGGAATCAAGGACTTAATGTCTTCAAATTTCTTCATTCAGCTAGTTAGTAGCATATTATTCTAACTTTCTAGTGTTCTTTTTATTTGACAAATTTTGACAAACAATAAAATTTTGACAAATAACAGTTGATTCAGCGGAAAGAAGGCTTTCAAAATTAAAATAGATAAAATCTTATCTAAGATCAACAATGTCTCAAGAAAAATTAAATGGATTGGCCATATTATCAATTGAAAAGGATTTAGTTACAAAAAAATCGATTATAATAAAGTTATTAACAACTTTGCATCCGAAAAAGCTATAAGAATAGATTTTAAATAAAAATATATAATATAACATTTCTATAAATATTTAGGGCCCATATTAAACTTTCGCCTAGGCCTCATTTACACTTGAGCCGCCCCTGCATTGAAAATGATTTCATAAGGAAAATATTTTCCAAAATATTTAAGCCAACCTAGGAAAATTGGAAAATAGTTTCGTTCATACCAAAAACACCCTAGAAGTGAAAAATTTATCCTTGGAAACACCGTTCTTTATGCTATCTATCAAATCACCATATTACAGTGATCTCACTTTCTTTCTTTATTCCTTCTCATTTGGGGTCGTTTACTTTAGATTCCTTTATATTGTAAGTTCGTTAGAAGAACCAAATATATATCAGTATTATAATCTATTTTCTCCTGTTTTTCAGAAAAGTCAAGGAGGCATGATTGGCATTACCATGGGTGTCGAATGGTATGAACCGTTTAGTAATTCCACAGAAGACATAGTTGCAACTCAAAGAGCTCGATCATTCTATACCAATTGGTAAGCCTTCTCTATAAGTAGTTTGGTTCTACGATCTGGTATTTATGCATCGCAAACGAATATTTGTTGACTAAGTATCCCCATGCAGGTTTTTAGACCCTATTATATTAGGAAGATATCCTGAAGAATTGGTACAAATTTTGGGATCTAATCTTCCAAATTTTTCAATTAGTGATATAAAAATGTTGAGTTATGGCCTAGATTTCATTGGCATCAATCATTATTCGGCTGTCTATATCAAAGATTGCTTGTATTCTGCCTGTGAACACGGAAACTCTTGGTCAGAGGGTTCGTATTTAACGACTACACAAAGAGATGATGTCTACATCGGGGAACATGTATGTTTCCTTAAATCACATCAGTATTCTCATCTCTAATCTTATTCTGTGAATTATTACTTGCACTTTCTACACTGTGGAACAATTATTTTTAATGAATTAGGGGGAAGTGGACTGGCAATTTGTGTATCCACAAGGGATTGAAAAAGTTGTGATGTATATAAAGGACAGATTCAACAACACACCTATGTTTATAACTGAAAATGGTAAGAAAAATATTTCACATTTAATCAACTAATTACTTAGGTGAGATGCAATTTGATATGTCAGGATACAGCTACTAACATAACTGGCAATGTTGCAGGCTTTGCTGGGAATAGTTCTTCTATAGAGGATACCTTGAACGATGTTGATAGAGTGAAATACTTGCATAGCTACTTAAATTCATTGGCAAAAGCCATCAAGAAAGGTGCAGATGTAAGGGGGTACTTTGTTTGGTCCCTTCTTGATAACTTCGAGTGGTTAGATGGATATACCATAAGATTTGGACATTACTACGTCAACTATACTGATCTCCAAAGAACTCCAAAATTATCAGCCACCAAGTATCCAGAGCTCATGTATAACTTTCGCATAGATCTTGAAACACATACTGCCGAGAAATAGCATAAGAAGACGATGCATATGTGGAAGCTTGTTGAAAATTATTTTATTTAGGTCTCTGTCCTTGGAAGGCAATTATTGTGCAGACATAGTATAATTGTTCCGCCTAATCCCTTCCTTTATATAATATATGAATGAATTAGGTCCTGACCTAGTCTTTTTATTCACTCTAATAAAGTAATGAAGATTTATTGTTTAAGTAGAAATATTCTGTTGAAAGCTGAATTTCATCCATTAGTTCTTCTTTCTTCTGTTAGGTCAACTTAATGTCTAGAATCCTACCAAATGGGTGTAAACTCCTGCAGTTTTACAAAGTAAACTCTTCCATGAAAGCTCATGCGTACTTAAGTAGATGGGATGGAAAAAGTTACATTCGTGAGATATATACCATAATAACATACTCGTGGACGCGACTCCCTCAAAAAGTTGTTGCTACAATATCAGCCAAAAAAGCCATCGAAATAGATTATAAGAACATAAATTATCAAACTAGGGTGTGTTTGGTACGAAGGAAAATGTTTTCCATGGAAAATATTTTCCTAGAAAATATTTTCATGGAAAATGAGTGGTTTTATCACTTATTTTCTCTTGTTCGATTGATAAGTGAAAAATATTTTCCGTAAAATATTTTCTATTGTTTGGTTAGAGAGTAGAAAATAGTTTTTTTTAGGAAAATATTTTTTATGCAACTCTCCTCACCCCTCCCCCTCCCACCTCCCTCCACCCTCCCCCTCCCACCTCCTCACGCCTTCCCTAAGTCTCTAAAAATGAACACAATCTAAAGGAACTAATGTGAGCTTTACTTTTTAACATACAAATCGCGTATTTTCGAACCCGTAAACTTCCAAACACATAAACATCCGAACTTATAATTTTGGAACTTGTAAAATTTTGATCTTCAAATGGATAAATAAAAAAATTAAAAATTGAAAATATTTTAAATTTTGGGGGTAGAGGTGGGGGTGGGGGATGGGTGGTATAGAAAAACAAAAAAAAAATAAACTTCCAAACACATAAACATCTGAACTTATAATTTTGGAACTTGTAAAATTTTGATCTTCAAATGGATAAATAAAAAAATTAAAAATTGAAAATATTTTAAATTTTGGCTGGGCAGTTAAAAGGAAAAAAAATTTAAATTACAAAAAAAAAAAATTGTGCGGGGGGAAGGGGCTGGGGGAGGAGGGTTTAGGGGTAGGGGCGGGGGCAGGGGGCGAGGCTGGGGTGGGGTAGTAAAAGGAAAAATATAAAAATTTAAATTACTAAAAAAATGTAAAAAATAAAAATTTAAAATTGGCAAAAAAAATTAAAGGTAAAAAAATACTTTTTTTTGCGGGGGTGGAGGGGTAGAGGGGTAGTAGGGTGGATGGTAACGGAAAAATTAAAATTTTTAAATAAACAAAAAAGTTATTTTTGGAGAGGGATGGGTTGGTGAGGGTGAAAAAGGTTGAGAAGGGTGTTTGAAAAATATTTTCCCCTTTTTTTGATAAGAAAAATATTTTCCTCAAATTGGAGGAAAATAAATCAATAAGGAAAACGTTTTCCAAAAAATTTAAGCCAACCAATCATGGGAAAATTGAAATCCATTTCCTTCATACCAAACACACCTTAAGTATTGATGGGAAGCATGTGTTACACCCAAGTCTAAAAGGGGTGGACTATGCTCTATATATCCAACGAACATGTACCGGTAACAAATTACATGCCGTAACTTGAAACGCAAATGCAAAATGTAAAAGACTTATATATATACCACCAGGTTCAGTGTCCTAAGACATTAAATAGTTGTAGAATTGAATGCAAGTAAACCCACAAATACAGTGTATGAAGCCTTTATAAATATCTACAATTGAATAACTAATACAGCGTAGGTACAATGCACGAAATGAGGACACTGGGTCTGACTCAACTCCAAGTAGAAAGGGAGCTTTTAACCCTTCCGTTGAACATTTCCACTATTTAGCGAGAAAGTCTGCGACCTGTATATTAGGACCTTTATGTGGAATATGACAAATGCAGCATCCCCAGCAAAGGAACATTAATACAGAAAGGTTATATCGAATATGTAAGGAAGACAAAAAAGCATGTGCAAATACTGTGACGACCCACTTCGTCGTATCATAAGTTATCGCTATGTTTCCCCCATTTTATGCTTCTTCATGTTTCACTATCAATATTAGGTGTGTTAGAGTTGATTTGGATTGGTTTTGGTAGAAAATAAGACACTTAGTCTCTTTAAGGAAGGCTTGGTTTGGAGAAGTCAACCAAAGGTTGACTTATGAGTTATAGAGCTCAGATGTGATTTTCGATGATGTGGTTAGCTTTGGGGGATGATTTGTGAATTAGAAGCGTGATCGGAATTGATTTTGGACGTCCGGTGTAGAATAAGGCTTGAATTGGCAAAGTTAGTATTTTGGCGAATTCCGGTTGATAGGTGAGATTTTGATCCGGGAGTCGGAATGAAATTTTGAGAGTTGTTGTAGCTCGATTTGGGCACGAACCCAGTCCTCGAGGTCTGCGATCGCATGATGAAATCTAGGCAACCGCTGCAGAAAAGGTGAAGGCATAACTGTAACGACCCGACCGGTCATTTTAGAAAATAACGCCCCGATCCCCAATTTAACTGTTCCCCTAAGTTCATTTATGCTATTGTGGTTTGCGGGAGAGTCGGTTCTGGAATTTGGAGCATTTTGGGACACTTAGTCCCTAAATGAGAGTTTTAAAGTTAGAAAATGATCCGTAGCCGGAACAGTATTAAGACGATCTCGGAACGGAAATCCGATGGTTCCATTAGCTCCGTTGGGTGATTTCGGGGTTGGGAGTGCGTTCGGAATGTATTTTGGAGGTCCGTAGCTAATTAGGCTTGAAATACCGAAGGTTGAAATTTTGGCGAATCCGAACGATAGGTGAGATTTTGATCCGGGGGTCGGAATGGATTTCCGACAATTTCTGTAGCTTTGTTATGTGATTTTGGATACGTCCGCAAATTTTCTGGTCATTCGGACGTCGATTGGTCGGGTTTTTGATCGAATGTGCAATTCGGAAAGTTTTAAGAAATTTAGGCTTGAATTCGATGTGAATTATGGGTTTTGATGTTGTTAGACGTGTTTTTATGATTGGAATAAGTTCGTATCGTGTTCTGGAGTATGTTGGTGGTTTTCGTTGGGGTCCCGGGAACCTCGGGATGAATTCCGGGGTCCAAACGGACCAATTTGTGCCAAAAGGCACTGCTGTTCTGCTGCAATAATTGCAGAGAAATTTTGCTCTCCGCGATCGCGGAGATGGCCATGCGATCGCGTAAGGGAGAAATCTTGAGCTCTGCGATCGCGAAGTAAAGCCTGCGATCGCGTAAGTCTGGAGGTTGAACCAGTGCGATCGCGTGAAGTTTCATGTGATCGCGTAGGGTGTTGATCGGAAGCAGTGCGATCGCGTGGATCGCGTAGGGTAGTTTGGGGAGCCGGACAAGTTTGTTCTTCGCGATCGCGTTGGGTACGTTTGCGATCGCGTAGGGTTGCTGAGTTGTTCACTGCGATCGCGTCCAGGGTCACGCGATCGCGTAGAGGAAAATTAGGCCGCCCATATTTTGTGCATCGCGATCGCAAGCCCAGTGCTGCGATCGCGTAGAGTAAAATGGCCTGGCAGAGACTTTAAGTCCAGAACATTTCAGTCGCGGCCTAACACACCAAAACCGCCATTGTTGAGCTCCAAGAGAGGATTTTGAAGGGGAAACGCTGGGATATCATCGGGAAATCATCGGGGGTAAGTTTCTTGACCTTAATTCGTTGGTTTATCATGAAATCCGTGATTATTTCACCGAAATTGGAAGATTAAAGGTGGGTTTGAGCCCTAGGCCTAAATGTTAGAAAATCTTTGATTTGAATGGGCAAACGGAGTCCGATTTCGATAAATTTTATATGCACGGACTCGTATTGAGATAAGGAACCCGAAAATATAATTTTCGTAATTTTTCGATAAGCGTACCGAAAGTCGGATTTTGGCAACTTGTGGGTTTTGGTGTATTTTGAGTTATTTTGATTGGGTAATGCCCAATTGGCCTATTTTGATGTGATTCTATTGATTTTTATCAGATTCTACACTTGTGGAGGCCGACATTCGTGGCAAGAGGGTTATTGCTTAGCGGTTTTGTACCGGAATTAAGGTAAGTGGCTTGTCTAACTTCGTGTGGGGGACTTTCACCCCTAGGATATTATTGTGATACTTTAAATGCCTTGTACGCGAGGTGACGGGCGTGTACATGCGCTGGTTGTTGAACACATACTTTACTCAAAATGTTCAATGAGTGATATTCCTGTTTTTAGTTGTTAAATTCGATATTCCTACCCGGTAGTAGTTAGAAAAGCATGATTAGATAGAATCTAACTGTCTAGCTGCTTAATTGACTTACTTGAGTTTTTCCTTGGTAATCGCTGGCGCTGTTTATCGGCGAAGTTATCATTAAGCATATTATACTTCTTTTTGTGTGTTCCTTTACTTGCTGTGGTTGTGGACTACGGGTTCAATTCCCGAGATCCTGAGATTATTGAAATATGGACTACGGGTTCAATTCCTGAGATCCTGAGATTGTTGAAATATGGACTACGGGTTCAATTCCCGTAGTTCAATTCCCGAGATCCTAAGATTATTGAAATATGGACTACGGGTTCAATTCCCGAGATCCTGAGATTATTGAAATATGGACTACGGGTTCAATTCTCGAGATCCTGAGATTGTTGAAATATGGACTACGGGTTCAATTCCCGAGATCCTAAGATTATTGAAATATGGACTACGGGTTCAATTCCCGAGATCCTAAGATTATTGAAATATGGACTACGGGTTCAATTCCCGAGATCCTGAGATTTATTGAAATATGGACTACGGGTTCGATTCCCGAGATCCTGAGATTATTGAAATGTGGACTACGGGTTCGATTCCCGAGATCCTGACTTATTGGTAGGGACTGCGGGTTCGATTCCCGGAGATCCTGAGTTATTGAGATATTATTGAGACATGGGCTGCGGGTTCGATTCCCGGAGACCCGGAGGTACTGAGAATGGGACTGTGGGTTCAATTCCCACAGGTCCTGGATTTGTTTTATTGAGTTGATTATTTGTTGTTAGCTTAATTGTAGACAGTTGCGATAATCATCTTATGATTGTTATTTCGGAAATTATTGTTATTATCTTTTAAACTGTTTATTTTGTTATCATCATATTACTATTGTTTCTCAGTAGGGCCCTGACCTTCCTCGTCACTACTCCATCGAGGTTAGGCTTGGCACTTACTGAGTACCGCCGTGGTGTACTCATGCTACTCTTCTGCACACTTTTGTTGTGCAGATCCAGGTACATCAGAGCAGGCTAGTACTAGGTGATTCCGCAGCTTTCTGGGAGACTTCGAGGTATGATCTGCTACGTCCGCGGATCCGGAGGCTTCCCATCTATTCTAGTAGTACTAGTTGACATTTTTCGTCATGTCGTTGTTAGATACTCTTTACACATAGAGCCACAGTTGTATTTCCCTTTTAGTCTGTGTTACCGTGGGGTTCCGGATCTTGGTAGTGTTTTATTCATTGTGTGATGGATGTATGTGCCAAGTGGCACGGATTACATATCTTTTATGCTATTTTCCGTTGTTTCTTATTTAAGTATTTATAACTTGTATATTCCACAACGTGTTAGGCTTACCTAGTCGTGGGGACTGGGTGCCATCATGACACGTTCACAATTGGTGAACTAGGGTCGTGACAAGTTGGTATCAGAGCTCTAGGTTTATAGGAGTCACGGGACACAGACCGGTTACTTAGAGTCTCGCTGATCGATACGGAGACGTCTGTATTTATCTGCGAGGGCTATGTAACTGTTTAGGAAACTCTTCATTTCTTTTGGATTCCTTGTCGTGCGACATTTTTGGCATCAAAAATCTAAACTATTGCTTTCTATTCTCTCACGGATGGTGAGGACACGAGCTACTCGCGACGATCAGGTACCCGCGCCCCCTGTTGCCGCCGTCAGAGGCCGGGGCCGAGGTAGAGGACGAGGACGCGCCCGAGGTGCAGCCACAACACCCGCGCGCCGCCGCCGCTGAGGTGCCACAGGTAGACCAGGTTGGAGCGCAGGAACCATGTACACCGACTACAACTGCTACTACTCCAGCACTACAGGAGACCCTGGCCCAGTTCATGAGTATGTATACCACTTATCAGTCATCACAGCATTCGCGTGGTTCTCAGGGCCAGCAGGCTATCATTCCAGCCCCAGCTGCCACTCCACCTGCCCAGTCAGCCAGGGGCGGGGGTCAGGGTTCCAGAGGCCGCCCTCGAGAGGGGGGACAGGCCAGATTCTATGCTATTCCTGATCGCATTGCGGCTGTTGCATCTGACCCTGTTATCACAGGTATTATTATGGTTAGTCACAGGGAGGCATCGGTTCTATTCGACCCTGGTTCCACTTTTTCATATGTGTCTTCTTACTTTGCTTCTCATCCGGGTGTGCCTCGGGATTCTTTGAGTGCCCCCATTTATGTTTCCACTCCGGTGGGTGATTCTTTGGTAGTGGACCGCGTATATCGGTCGTGTTTGGTTACCATTTGTGATTTTGAGACCAGAGCGGATCTATTGCTGCTTGGGATGGTCGATTTTGATATTATTCTGGGCATGGACTGGTTGTCGCCCCATTATGCTATTCTTGATTGTCACGCCAAGACCGTGACGCTGGCTATGCCAGGCATTCCACGTATTGAGTGGAGTGGTACCCTAGATCACACCCCCAGCCGTGTTATTTCTTTTCTCAGAGCTCGGCGTATGGTTGAGAAGGGGTGTGCTGCTTATCTAGCCTATGTGCGGGACGTCGGTATTGACACTCCCTCTATTGATTCTGTTTCTGTGGTACGTGACTTTGCTGATGTATTTCCAGCTGATCTTCCGGGCATGCCGCCCGACAGAGATATTGACTTTGCTATTGACTTGTTACCGGGCACTCAACCCATTTCTATTCCACCGTACCGTATGGCTCCTCCTGAGTTGAAGGAGTTGAAGGATCAGTTACAGGAGTTATTGGGCAAGGGTTTTATTCGACCCAGTGTTTCGCCTTGGGGTGCTCCTGTATTGTTTGTGAAGAAAAAGGACGGTTCTATGCGTATGTGTATTGACTATCGTCAGCTGAATAAGGTTACAGTGAAGAACCGGTATCCTTTGCCCCGTATTGATGATTTATTTGACCAGTTACAGGGCGCACATGTGTTTTCTAAGATTGATTTGCGCTCCGGGTATCACCAGCTGAAGATTCGGGAGCCAGATATCCCGAAGACTGCCTTCAGGACCCGGTATGGTCACTATGAGTTCCTCGTGATGTCTTTTGGGCTGACAAATGCCCTAGCAGCCTTTATGCATTTGATGCACAGTGTGTTCAGGCCTTATCTGGACTCCTTCGTGATTGTTTTCATTGATGATATTCTAGTATATTCCCGGAGCCGGGAAGAGCACGAGCAGCATTTGAGGATAGTGCTTCAGATTCTGAGGGAGAAGCAACTTTATGCCAAGTTCTCTAAATGTGAATTCTGGTTGAGTTCAATGGCATTTTTGGGCCACGTGGTGTCGAGTGATGGTATTCGAGTAGATCCGAGGAAGGTGGAGGCCGTGCAGAGTTGGTCCAGACCCTCCTCAGCTACTGAGATTCGCAGTTTCCTTGGTTTGGCGGGCTATTACCGTCGTTTCGTAGAGGGGTTCTCTTCGATTGCTGCACCTATGACTAGATTGACCCGAAAGGGTGCGCCTTTCCAGTGGACAGACGAGTGTGAGGCGAGCTTTCAGAAGCTCAAGACAGCTTTGACTTCGGCCCCTATATTGATGTTGCCTACAGGTTCGGGGTCCTATACCGTATATTGTGATGCCTCACGAGTTGGACTCGGTGCGGTATTGATGCAGGACGGTAGGGTGATTGCCTACGCGTCGAGACAGTTGAAGGTGCATGAGAAGAATTACCCTGTTCATGATTTGGAGCTAGCTGCCATTGTTCACGCCTTGAAAATTTGGCGTCATTATTTATATGGGGTTCCTTCTGAGATCTACACTGATCACCGGAGCTTGCAGCACTTGCTTAAGCAGAAGGACCTGAATATGCGTCAGAGGAGATGGTTGGAACTATTGAAGGACTATGATATTACTATTCTCTATCATCCGGGCAAGGCTAATATGGTTGTCGATGCCTTGAGTCGTCGGGCAGAGAGTTTGGGGAGTTTAGCATATCTACCAGTTTTAGAGAGGCCTATGGCGATGGATGTTCAGGCTTTAGCCAGACAGTTTGTTAGATTGGATCTTTCGGAGCCCAGCCGGGTTCTAGCTTGTGTGGTTTCTCGGTCTTCTCTATTTGACCGCATCAGGGAGCGTCAGTTCGACGACCCTCATTTGCTTGTCCTTTGGGATAGAGTTCGGCGTGGTGATGCTCGAGATGTTACCATCGGGGATGATGGAGTCATGAGGATACAAGGGCGCATCTGTGTGCCCAATGTAGATGATCTTCGAGAGCTGATTCTAGTAGAGGCCCATAGCTCGCGGTATTCCATCCATCCGGGAGCCGCAAAGATGTATCAGGACTTGAAACAGCATTACTGGTGGAGGCGGATGAAGAGGGATATAGTTGATTATGTTTCCGGATGCCTCAACTGCCAGCAGGTGAAGTATGAGCATCAGCGTCCGGGTGGATTGATGCAGCGAATTGAGATTCCCGAGTGGAAATGGGAGCGCATTACCATGTACTTTGTATCTGGACTTCCACGGACGGTTAGGAAGTTTGATTCCATTTGGGTCATTGTGGATCGGCTGACCAAGTCCGCCCATTTTATACCGGTGAGCACTACTTATTCATTGGAGCGACTGGCGGAGATCTATATCAAGGAGATAGTTCGGCTGCATGGTATTCCAGTTTCCATCATTTCAGATAGAGGCACTCAGTTCACTTCACGGTTCTGGAGAGCTGTACAGCAGGAGTTAGGTACTCGGGTAGAGCTGAGCACATCATTTCACCCCCAGACTGATGGGCAGTCCGAACGCACTATTCGGATTTTGGAGGATATGCTCCGTGCGTGCGTGATTGAGTTTGGAGGTTCATGGGATCACTTCTTGCCACTGGCGGAGTTTGCTTATAACAACAGCTACCAGTCTAGTATTCAGATGGCACCGTACGAGGCCCTATATGGTAGGAGGTGCAGGTCTCCCGTGGGTTGGTTTGAGCCGGGCGAGGCTAGGTTGCTAGGTACTGATATGGTTCAGGAGGCTATGGACAAGGTCAAGGTGATTCAGGACAGACTTCGTGCAGCCCAGTCTAGACAGAAGAGTTATGCGGACAAGAAGGTTCGTGATGTGGCTTTTATGGTTGGTGAGTGGGTTCTGCTTCGAGTCTCGCCCATGAAGGGCGTTATGAGGTTTAGGAAGAAGGGGAAGCTGAGTCCTAGATTTATCGGCCCTTTTGAGATTTTGAGGCGTGTTGGGGAGGTTGCTTATGAGTTGGCCTTACCTCCCAGCCTAGCCGGAGTCCACCCCGTATTTCATGTCTCTATGCTCCGGAGATACCATGGTGACCCGTCGCATGTGTTGGATTTCACATCTGTTTAACTAGACAAGGATCTGTCTTATGTTGAGGAGCCAGTAGCCATTTTAGACAGACAGGCCAGAAAGCTAAGGTCAAAGAATATCGCTTCGGTAAAGGTTCGGTGGCGGGGCCAGCCGGTCGAGGAGGCGACTTGGGAGACCGAGCAGGATATGCGCAGCCAGTACCCTCATCTTTTCACTACTCCAGGTATGTTTTCTATGCTCGTTCCAGGACGAACGAATCTTTAAGTGTGGGAAGATGTAACGACCCGACCGGTCGTTTTAGAAAATTACGCCCCAATCCCTAATTTAACTACTCCCCTAAGTTCATTTCTGCTATTGTGGTTTGCCGGGAGAGTCGGTTCTGAAATTTGGAACATTTTGGGACACTTAGTCCCTGAATGGGAGCTTTAAAGCTAGAAAATGGTCCGTAGCCGGAACAGTGTTAAGATGATCTCGGAACGGAAATCCGATGGTTCCATTAGCTCCGTTGGGTGATTTCGGGGTTGGGAGCGCGTTCGGAATGTATTTTGGAGGTCCGTAGCTCAATTAGGCTTGAAATGCCGAAGGTTGAAATTTTGGCGAATCCGAACGATAGGTGAGATTTTTATCCGGGGGTCGGAATGGATTTACGACAATTTTTGTAGCTTCGTTATGTGATTTTGGATATGTCCGCAAATTTTCAGGTCATTCGGACGTCGTTTGGTCGGGTTTTTGATCGAATGTGCAATTCGGAAAGTTTTAAGAAATTTAGGCTTGAATTCGATGTGAATTATGGGTTTTGATGTTGTTAGACGTGTCTTTATGATTGGAATGAGTTCGTATCGTGTTCTGGAGTATGTTGGTGGTTTTCGTTGGAGTCCCGGGAACCTCGGGATGAATTCGGGGGTCCAAACGGACCAATTTGTGCCAAAAGGCACTGCTGTTCTGCTGCAATAATTGGAGAGAAATTTTGCTCTCCGCGATCGCGGAGATGGCCATGCGATCGCGTAAGGGAGAAATCCTGAGCTCTGCGATCGCGAAGTAAAGCCTGCGATCGCGTAAGTCTGGAGGTTGAACCAGTGCGATCGCGTGAAGTTTCATGCGATCGCGTAGGGTGTTGATCGGAAGCAGTGCGATCGCGTGAGGGGGTATGCGATCGCGTAGGGTAGTTTGGGGAGCTGGACGAGTTTGTTCTTCGCGATTACGTTTGCGAGGGTCGTTGAGTTGTGCACTGCGATCGCATCCAGGATCACGCGATCGCGTAGAGGAAAATTAGGCCGCCCATATTTTGTGCATCGCGATCGCAAGCCCAGTCCTGCGATCGCGTAGAGTAAAATGGCCTGGCAGTGACTTTAAGTCCAGAACATTTCAGTCGCGGCCTAACACACCAAAACCGCCATTGTTGAGCTCCAAGAGAGGATTTTGAAGGGGAAACGCTGGGATATCATCGGGAAATCATCGGGGGTAAGTTTCTTGACCTTAATTCGTTGGTTTATCATGAAATCCGTGATTATTTCACCGAAATTGGAAGATTAAAGGTGGGTTTGAGCCCTAGGCCTAAATGTTAGAAAATCTTTGATTTGAATGGGCAAACGGAGTCCGATTTCGATAAATTTTATATGCACGGAATCGTATTGAGATAAGGAACCCGAAAATATAATTTTCGTGATTTTTCGATAAGCGTACCGAAAGTCGGGTTTTGGCAACTTGTGGGTTTTGGTGTATTTTGAGTTATTTTGATTGGGTAATGCCCAATTGGCCTATTTTGATGTGATTCTATTGATTTTTATCATATTCTACACTTGTGGAGGCCGACATTCGTGGCAAGAGGGTTATTGCTTAGCGGTTTTATACCGGAATTGAGGTAAGTGACTTGTCTAACTTCGTGTGGGGGACTTTCACCCCTAGGATATTATTGTGATACTTTAAATGCCTTGTACGCGAGGTGACGGGCGTGTACATGTGCTGGTTGTTGAACACATACTTTACTCAAAATGTTCAATAAGTGATATTCCTGTTTTTAGTTGTTAAATTCGATATTCCTACCCGGTAGTAGTTAGAAAAGCATGATTAGATAGAATCTAACTGTCTAGCTGCTTAATTGACTTACTTGAGTTTTTCCTTGGTAATCATTGGCGCTGTTTATCGGCGAAGTTATCGTTAAGCATATTATACTTCTTTCTGTGTGTTCCTTTACTTGCTGTGGTTGTGGACTACGGGTTCAATTCCCGAGATCCTGAGATTATTGAAATATGTTCTACGGGTTCAATTCCCGAGATCCTGAGATTGTTGAAATATGGACTACGGGTTCAATTCCCGAGATCCTAAGTTATTGAAATATGGACAACGGGTTCAATTCCCGAGATCCTGAGATTATTGAAATATGGACTACGGGTTCAATTCCCGAGATCCTGAGATTGTTGAAATATGGACTACGGGTTCAATTCCCGAGATCCTAAGATTATTGAAATATGGACTACGGGTTCAATTCCAGAGATCCTGAGATTGTTGAAATATGGACTACGGGTTCAATTCCCGAGATCCTGAGATTTATTGAAATATGGACTACGGGTTCGATTCCCGAGATCCTGAGATTTTTGAAATGTGGACTACGGGTTCGATTCCCGAGATCCTGAGATTTTTGAAATGTGGACTACGGGTTCGATTCCCGAGATCCTGACTTATTGGTAGGGACTGCGGGTTCGATTCCCGGAGATCCTGAGTTATTGAGATATTATTGAGACATGGGCTGCGGGTTCGATTCCCGGAGATCCAGAGGTATTGAGAATGGGACCGTGGGTTCAATTCCCACAGGTCCTGGATTTGTTTTATTGAGTTGATTATTTGTTGTTAGCTTAATTGTAGACAGTTGCGGTAATCATCTTATGATTGTTATTTCGGAAATTATTGTTATTATCTTTTAAACTGTTTATTTTGTTATCATCATATTATTATTGTTTCTCAGTAGGGCCCTGACCTTCCTCGTCACTACTCCATCGAGGTTAGGCTTGGCACTTACCGAGTACCGCCGTGGTGTACTCATGCTACTCTTCTGCACACTTTTGTTGTGCAGATCCAGGTACATCAGAGCAGGCTCGTGCTAGGTGATTTCCGCAGCTTTCTGGAGACTTCGAGGTATGATCTGCTACGTCCGCGGATCCGGAGGCTTCCCATCTATTCTAGTAGTACTAGTTGATATTTTTCTTCATGTCGTTGTTAGATACTCTTTACACATAGAGCCACAGTTGTATTTCCCTTTTAGTCTGTGTTACCGTGGGGTTCCGGATCTTGGTAGTGTTTTATTCATTGTGTGATGGATGTATGTGCCAAGTGGCACAGATTACATATCTTTTATGCTATTTTCCGCTGTTTCTTATTTAAGTATTTATAACTTGTATATTCCGCAACGTGTTAGGCTTACCTAGTAATGGGGACTGGGTGCCATCACGACATGTTCACAATTGGTGAACTAGGGTCGTGACAAGTTGGTATCAGAGCTCTAGGTTTATAGGAGTCACGGGACACAGACCGGTTATTTAGAGTCTCGCTGATCGATACGGAGACGTCTGTATTTATCTACGAGGGGCTATGTAACTGTTTAGGAAACTCTTCATTTCTTTTGGATTCCTTGTCGTGCGACATTTTTGGCATCAAAAATCTGCAAGCAATGTGCAAAAGCCTACATAAAAGCAGAAGGCGGATACAAGGCACTATTACTGTAGGATTTCAAATTTTTTACCTTAAGTATAATACTGTAGTATTTGCCTCATTACTTTAAAAGGCAATTCTTTACTTTATTCATTCTGTTACAACTACTTTTCTTACTTCATCTTTGCAAGTTTGGTATCCTTGTGCAAGCCTCTCTTTCTCATCCCATTAAAATACTTGAACAGAAGGTGATCCAGCAGTTTCTGAGGCAGTGCTCGAATGATGAATCCTTGAATAGCATGTGGCCAGTAAGGCACGCAAATTTCCCCATAACCGATCCATCTTATACTCGCTTTACTATATGTTTCGGCTGATGGAACGAACAAAGAAGATTTCTTTAAATGTGTCATCTTTGTTGCCACTAGCAGCGGAATCTGGAAAATACAAACATGTTTATCAGTCAATATGAAGCGTATGATTTTTCCATTACCTATAAATTCCTTTTGTTCCCGTTCTTGGAATATAGCTCTGTGCCTCTCAAGAGCAAAGATTGATTAGAAAGATGTAGCACATTAACGTTGTAAATCTTACACATGTTTGGTGTAAAATCAGAAGTGTTTCCTAATTTATCGGCAGTTGCTCTTAGCAACAGTTTCTAAAGGTTTGTTTGCACGCAGTAAGCATGTGTAGATGGTTAAATTACTCTTAAGGCTCTATCCTAGAAGAAACAAGTGATGCATATATCAAACAATTTAGTGTTATATATATATAAATATATATAGAACGACTAAACCATTTATACTTCAACAATTTATAGCATGTCATTTCCAATCTACTATATTCTAGGGTTACAAATTGGCAATCATTAAAAAATATAATTAATTACAATTACATCTTTAGTGGTCGAACTGTATAAATAATTTCACATCATCGTTGCACTTTAACCCAAAAATTGGTTTTAGAATAAACAATTACTTAATTTTCTATTTTTAGGCCACTAGCAATCAGATTATACTATTCTCTCGATTTTGGCCTCCATGCTTATAGACTCTGAATTTCGGTGCTGCGTGTTATATTTTCGCTATGCTACCAGTAAAATTGAACTCTACAAATATAAATATACTTTCTCTATTTCAATTTATGCGAATCTGTTTGATTTGGCACGAAATTTTTAAAAAACAAATGATGACTTTTGGAACTTGTGGTCATAAACAAATCCAAAGGCCTAGAATATTTGTGTGGTTATAAAGCTTCTCATTAAGGATGGAATGATAAGTTTAAGCTAAATTGTTACCACATTTATGATAGTATAATTCTTGACTTAGGCCTCATTTGTTTTTTTTAAGATTAAGACGTCTAAATCTGAATACATATCTGAATAACAAGATGTGTATTAAGATTAAGACATCTGAATCTGAATACACATCTGGATATATTAAGATGTGTATTAAGATCTGAATACCAAAAATTAAGACTGTTTGATTTTTAACATCCGAATGCATAAAATTTATCTTTATTTGAAAAAAAATCTAATATTTTATCAATAAAATATATAGTTTAAAATATGAAAGTTGTTGGTAGTTATGCTTGCTTGCCGTGGTGTGTCAGGTCGGGGGTTCGAATCAGCCTCTCTGCAAAGCAGAGGGAAGGCTGCCTAGAGTATTCCCTTCCCCAGACACCCACGAAGTGGGTATTGAACTGGGTCGGCCCTTTAAAATATATAGTTTTAAAATATGAAAGTTGTTGATAGTGATGGTTAATGGGTGAATGTCGACTAGAGGCGGTGGTTTGTGGTAGTTATGGTTGATGATGGTGGTGGTAGGTAGTGGTAGTTAAGAATGGCGAGTGGTGGTTTGTGATTGAGGAAGGTGGTGGTAGGTTATAATGATAGGCGATGCTGACTGCGGTTGTTAACGGTGATGAGGTGGTTGGTTGTGGTAGTTGAGGTGGATAAGTGTTGAATGTGAGTGACAATGATGGTGGTCAGAGTGGTGGGATGGTGGATGGTGATTATCGATAATGGTGGAAGCTATGATTGAGGATGATGGTGGCGTGGTGGTGGTGGTGGTAGCGGCGGCGGTGACTGAGTATAGTGGTGGTGGTGGCATAGTGGTAGTTGATAATGGTAGGCGGTGGCGGTAATTAATAATGAATATGTGATAGCATCTTAATGAAATTAAGTCTCTGTTACAGATCTTAATCATACAGACCTATTCAGACCAATTAAGTGGTTGTTAAGTAAAAAAACAAATACACTTAATGATTAAGATCTGAATAATTAAGATTCAGACTTTAAAAACAAACGCACTTAATGTTTGAGATCTGAATGATTAAGATTCAGACCTCCATTAAGTGCAAACAAATGAGGCCTTAGTCGGGTAATTCTTCAAGAAATGGAAAATCTTGCTCAAGATCATTTGTTGACTAGGAAAAAATCTTACTATCTGGCTATTAAAGTGATGAGATGTGATTGGGATGGTGTATGCAGTCTTTTTAGGCAATCTCTAATTGGCTCTGCACCTGATTACAGTCTCCAAGCTCATGATGACTAATTTTATGATGGAAATCTTTCCCTGAGTTTGACTGTTTTGAAAAGTAGGCTTCCCTCCTATATAACTATACATTTGGACTAATGCTGTCTGGTGGGCCGGTTCCGGACCGGGTCCGGACCGAGACCGCAGTCCTGGTGGGCCTGGCGGGCCGGTCCTACCGTGCCGGGCCAGGTGGGCTTAAAAGACCGTCATGGACCGGTCCTGTACAATTAGCCCGCGAGACCGGAACCGCGAAGACCGGGACCGGCTAGCGGTCCCGGGCCAGTCCAGGCGGGCCTTAGCGGTCCTAACGGTAAGAATTTTAAAAAAAAAAAATTAAAAAAATGGCCCAACGGGCAGATTTCAAAAATAGCCGTTGGAGGTAAAATTTAGCAGTTTTTTGGCTTTAAAATTTAGCCAAATGGTCCCCAAACTTTATATAATTACACTTTTTCCCAATTCTCAACTATAAATACCCCCCATTCTTTCATTTTAACTCACCAATTCATCAATTTATCTTAATCTCTCTCAATCTCTCTCATTTGCTTATATTATTATTATAATTTTGTGAAATTTTGTGAAGTTGGTGAATTGAAGTATTCAAGTCTTCAACAATTTGCAATTTTCAATTTTGAAGAAGATGTTCGTCAATTCGGTAAAGTCGTTCCAACTCTTAATTTTTAAGAATATATTTTGTGTGATTTTGTTTGCATAATTATAATTAAAATGGCATTTTCATTGAAAAAAATGTTTAGTGCTAAGGGAAAAGCTAAAATGGGTGAAAGTAGTCGTCAAACAACTACCCTTCCCCCCCCGGTTCCCCGACCTACCCGTCCTAGTGGTCCAATTATTCTTGATAGTGATAATCCCTGTTTTCAATTTAGCGATACTGAATTTTGTCATAATATTTCACGAAAAAGATCAACTAGATAATGAAATTATGACTGCTCTTTATCCTAATTTACAAGTTCATAGGCAATTGGATTTTGATGAAACTCAACAGGATGTAGATGAAACCCAACCGGATTTAGATGACACACCTACTAGTCCGGCTAATAACCCAACTGATGCACCACAACACCCACTTGTACAAACACCTACTTTTAATAGACAATCTTCTAAACGCCAAGAAACGTCATTAGTTTGGAAATTTTTTAGTCAACTAAGAGATCAAAATAAGGCTCAATGTAATTATTGTAAAAAATTATTGGTGCATAAATATACCGGAGACCGTAGTAGCACGGGTAGTTTGACTAGGCACATACAAACACACCCTACTGAAAAAGCTAAATATAACAGATTAAAAGCACTGCTAGAGGGGATAAGTGTAGAAAATGCGGGTAAGTGGATCCGCTAGGAAAGAAGAAACTTTGGACTTGCAGAATCACAACCGGATGTGGATGAAGCTTACGAAGAAATGATTGCAGAACTTGCAGAGGATGCTGCTTCGCCGGGAAGTGGTGATGAACAAGCTTCTTTTCCACCACCGCTAACGGAACCTCCTCCAAATCTTGAAGGATTTATGAGATTTGTTAGAGATATGTAGATTGTGTTGTAAATTGTACTTTGGCACATCTTATTTAGTTTTTTTTCCTTTTAATAGTGGTATTAGTACCTTGTTGTGCTCATTCCATTGGGGGGAGAAGACTAATAAAGATATGTCATTTTTAGTAATAAAAATTATTACACAATTGTTTGATTTATCTCTTAATACATAATATATATCTATTTAATACATATACATATAATATATATACTTAACACATATATATAACTTAACTTATATAAACTTAATATATATATACTTAAGTTAAGTATATATATATATATATATATATATATATATATATATATTAACTTATATAAACTTAATATATATATACTTAAATATATATATAAACTTAATACATATATATACTTAACATATATATACTTAACACATATATATATATACTTAACACATATATATATAACTTAACTTATATATATACTTAACACACACACACACACACACACACACACACACACACATATATATATATATATATAATATATATATATATATATAACTTAACATATATATATACTTAATACAAATATATATATAACTTAACTTATATAAGCTTAATATATATATATACTTAACATATATAAACTTAATATATATATATATATATACTACTTATTAAATAATTTTTTTTAATTTAAAGCCCACGAAGCCCACAAAACCCGTCAGGCCCAGGATCACGTGGGCTTAGGCCCGTCACGGACCGGTCTTACCCATCAGGCCCGTCAGGCCCGTTTAGGCCCGGGGCCGGCCCACCAGACAGCCTTAATTTGGACTCCTCTGCTTGCCAATTATCCTTATTTTTCACAATCTTCATTGAATCTTTCACTACTTTTCTTAATTTCTCTTTCTTCATTATTATGGATTCCCAAGATCCTAACGCACTAGCGGCTGCAGGCTGCAGTTCTTACCCCATTGAACCAGACGAGCTCTGTTGTAGATCCCGAAGAAGAAGCTTTCCCCATTGCCCGTGAAAAAAGGGTGCAAAACCTAGAAGGGTAAAAAGGCAAAGCAGAGATCCTAAACCCTCCGTTTTTGACATTTGACCAAAGCAACAATATTTTGAAATGGATAGGAGATCATGGAGTAAGAAGGTGATGTAATTTGTAAATTCTCACTTGAATAACTTTGATTTCTTTATCCTTGCAGATCATATCCCTCTTGTCCGTTAGAAATGTTGTATGGTCGATCACGTTGACGTTTTAGTAGATTTGGTGAGAGGGAGGGTTACTAGTTTACCAGGTCATATTCTCCTTTCTGTATACTCATCTATTCAAGCTCGAGTTTGACACTCCAATCGACCCCATAATTTTGGACTTTTCTTGGCACTTCAATATTTGCTTGGCCTAAGTTGGCCTGAGTGTCTGGAGATTAGTGGCGCATCTCTACTTCTTAGCAAATTTGGCTAAGGTTGAATTTTTCCTTCAGATTCAACCAGGGTACACAAGCACTTGTTACTGAAGAAGACGACTACAACAGGGGCTGGTGTGATCGGTTCGTTGCTGTCCCAACTTGAGATTTGGTCTTTTTCAAGGGCCGGCCCTTTCCAACAATGCAAAACAACAAGCATAAGTATATGACCTTTAATCTGGGTCAATGTTCAATGTCGATTTTCTGGCTTGTCGCCTTTACATTGCACCTGCCCTGGAAACACTCAGTGAAGTTTCCGGTATTGAGTACGGATTGAAAAGATGTACTTATCTTCTCCAACAGACAAGAGGCCTTGAAGTTTATTTCTAAAGTTTCGATATGGAATTCATAAGTCTTTCCCATTTTGTGTCGCTTGTTCTCGTGTTACTTCCTATATTTCTGGCATTACACCTTGTGTTGTGGAACAGTCTTCATTGTTGGATCATATCAAGGCTTGCCAGTTTTATGATCCTCACTTGTTGGAGTTGAAAGATACGGTGCAGCGGGGTGGTGGTAAGGAAGTTATGATTGGGGATAATCGCGTTATGCGACTTCAAGGCCATATTTGTGTTCCAAATGTTGATGGGTTGAGGGATTGATCCCTGAGGAGAGCCACAGTTTGCGTTATTTCATTCATCCTACGGTCACAAATATGTACTGTTACTTGAAGCAGCACTACTGGTGGCGTAAAATGAAGAAAACCATTGGTGCTTATGTATCTCGTTGTTTGAATTGTCAACATGTGAAATATGAACATAAGAAACTGGATTGACTTAGAGATTTGAGATATCAGAGTGAAAGTTGGGGCGCATCACTATGGATTTTGAGGTAGGCTTACCATGGACCTTGAGGAAGTATGATGCAGTCTGAGTTATTTTAAACGGAAAATGGTCAAATATATCCTTATACTATTGAAAAATATTTAATATTACCCTCCGTTATACTATTAGTCCAAATATATCTCTAACGTCATATTATGAGTCCAAATATATCCCCGACATCATAAAAACGGTACAAACCTACCCTTCCTCCGTTAACTGCCTCCCATATGAACACATTTTATTGCAAAATCACCATTTCTCCCTGTTTGAACTGTCAAGTTCAATTACTTTGAAGTTCTAACATTATTTAGAAGAATTCACTGCCTCTACTTCCTCTTGTTGCTTCTCCGGCCGATCATGTACATACCTTCACTTGACCTTAAAATTTTGCGTTTTATTGTGCATTTCCTTGTGTTGTCTGAATTTGTAAGACATATTTAGGGAAAATTTAGTAGCACTTTTATTTTAACATAAAACATAAATAGAAAAAAAAATGGTAACCTTCCAGAAATGTGGTTGAAGAGAAAGAAAAAAAAAATTAACTCTCGTGTCTAGGTTGTTTTTCTTTCTCACCGTGGTCAATATTGAAACCTTAAACTAGTTTGCTCGTATCTTTGCTTAGTAATAAAACAAAATGTATTTTCGTTCGTATAAGCATGATTTGAATAGCAAAATTAGAATTTTCTCGATTCACATTGTTTCATATTATCTTTAGTTGTTAGCATTTCTTTTGATATAATTTGTTTGTATATCTGTGATATGCGATTTTTTTTCAAATGAACTGGAAAGAAAGATTATGAGGAAGGGATGTAAATGAGAGTATAATGGTGAGGTGGCAATGAAATGTTTTCATAGGGAGGCAGTTAACGGGGGAAGGGTAGGTTTGTACCACTTTTATAATGTCAGGGATTTATATCGATAATATGACGTTAGGGATATATTTGGACTAATAGGATAACGGAGGATAATATTAAACATTTTTCAATAGTATAAGGACATATTTGACCCTTTTCCATATTTTAAATTGATTGAACGATATTTGGCCAGATTTGATTGGTTTTGAGGCTTGGTCGAGCCGTGGTTGATTGTTGAGTTAGTTGCGCAATGTGGTAAGTATCGTATCTAACTTCAGGAAATTAGGACTCATTGGTCTATTTGTTATGTGAATTATAAGAAAAAATAGTGTATATAGGAGATGGGGAATGTATATGCGCGTCACAGGATTAAAGCACGCGGGACTGAGTCCATGGGTTAGTTATTGATTTCATACATGTTGTCTGAATGAATAGTTAGCGAGTAGGATTAACAAAATATTGAAAAAAGCAATACTTTGGATGAAGTGCTCAATTGCAAGTGTCCTACTCTGGGCGCTAAACTATTTAACCCAAAAACTAATTTTAGAATATACATTTTATATTTTTAGGCTACTAACAATTTGATGAATCCAAATTGTGTGTAATGAAATGAAGAACAATAATGATAAATAAAACCAAAATTAAATTGCAACAAAGAAGAGGGGAGGAGCACATATTTCTTTTATATTAAAATAAAGAAAGTTTTTTTAGTTTTCTAAATAATGGAATTCTTATTGAGTGTCGGCCTCGAATGTGACTATATTAGGATGAATAACATCCTTGAAGGATAAAATGATAAAGATAACTTCATAGAAGAGTGTGTGAGTATTAGTGAATAATTTAATATGTTCTGAGCAACATGCTGTTGATAAACACGAAGTTAGAGGTCTAACAAGATAAACAAAAAAGGTAAAGCGTAATTTTTTGAAGTCCTCCGTTAAGTAATTTCCTATTATTAAATATTGCCTTTACGATTATTCATTGACGTAAGAGTAACAAAGAACCTACCTGGCACTGAATATCGATTCCTTTTTGCTTGTATTCGACACTCAGGGATTTTGACAACATCTGTACGTACGTGCATTTTAGTTTGTCACCCCATTAAACTTTTAAAGGGATATATAAGCAAACAACACAAATAATATATAACTATGATTAATTCAATTTCATTCGAATAAGAATAAAATCATAAGTTTCAATTTCAATTCCCAATTTTAAGGTGAAATACAACTATATTTGCATTATAAAGAAGAACCAAACCTATTCCAATCTAACTCCCTATTCCTAGAAATGAAATGTAAAAAGAGGAATAGTTTTATCCACAGTAGGTGAAAAGTATCAATCAGATCATTTAAAACTTGTGTCTATATCAAAAATTGGTTGGTAATCAGAAAAGATGATCATTTAATTTTGGGTGCCCATGAAATTATTTAAGGTGTGCACACGACAGTTCGAACACCACAAACAGTTGTAACCGGTCAAAGTACACAAACGATTCTTTTTCGTACCATCAAAGGATAAAATTAAAATTAAACTCTTATATAAGGTAGACTTAAACAATACTTATCTTAGATTAAAAAAAAATTATACCAGAAATTAAAAAATCGTGGCTTAAAAAGATATTTAAAAAGTGTTTCAATATGGTAACCTTTTTTGGTAATTTATTTTTGTAGGAGTAAATATCTTACGAGCTGAAAAGATAAAAAAAAAAAAATTCATATAAATACAGCCTTAAACTACTTTTATGAGTAGTTTTGTTTTGAAGCCAATATGAACACTTTTTTTTTTTTTGCAAAAATACTTTTTAGGAAGCATTTAAATTCGAAAGTGTTGAAAAAAATTTTGGAATTTCTATTTCAATTTTTGTAGAAGGTTCAACCAAACACAATTATATAAAAAACTGAAAAGCGCCGGTAGAATAATTTCATAAGATTCTTACGCTTTGGTGGCGGCATAGATGGAATAGAGAGGATACGACGAGACAGTTGAGGACGAGCCAGATCCTATGTTGACAATAACACCCTTTTTCTTCTCCAACATCCTCGGAATAATCGATTTTGTCACCAAAGTTAACCCCTCCATATTCACCTTCGTTAAACCCTTCAACTCCAAATCAACCTCATGCATAAATCTAGCATAAGGATATGCCAATCCAGCATTATTAATCAATATTCCAACATCAACACCATCAACAGCTTCTTCTATTTTGTTCCCAATTTCTTCTGGTGGACACTTTGCAAAATCTATAACAACAGTTTTAATGAACATATTTCCTCTATATCTTTCATGGATTTCATTAGCAGTTTCCTCAAGTTTTGAAGGGTTTCTTCCAACTATATGCATAGACAGGGACATCGGTAAAAAATAGAACTTTATAGCGCCAGATTATTCGTGTGTTCGGTAGTATGGATAATTTTTAAGATTAGTTTCATTAACCATCACTTATAATTACCTTTTAGATGATGTTATAGTGTAAATTTTTTCAAAATATCAACTCACAAAAGTTAAATTCAAAAATAATTTAAAACTAAAGAAGAAGAATAAAGAGCAGCTTTTTTCGCTTTACTTCTCTTTGCCAATTGCCATGGTTACTGTAGTTGGCAAGCTTGATCGATAGACTGATCACTAAATGGTTTCTTCACTAAACATTTTCTCCTTTCTTTCAGTTAAAGCTTATTTGGTATTCGGTTTGACAAAGATTATGAAAAAATAAGTTCTTGCTGAATTTCTTTTACAAGAAATAAAGACGATTACAAACAAAATTTACACCTTTTTGGTATGACTTTTGCTATCTTCCGTTCAAGCCGTTTGCACCCGCAGAATCATGCACGTTTATATTTTTCTGTTTGATTTCACTATTTTCTGCTAAAATCTAGTGTCAACGCTACCCTCATGTCTCATTTCCAGCCTTCTAAATTTTTGAGAACCACAAAATTTACAACCAACAACAATAAAGATGCACAGAGAGTTATACTACTACGCAAAATATATTTATCCGCAAAATGATACAGTTATATTTATTACGTAGTTTATAGATAAGCAAACTGATTTAATTCCAAAAATGATAAAGAAATAACATTAAAAGTAAGACTTAGCAGTTGAAATTAAAGAAGATGATGAGCATGGTTCCGAGCGCAATGTCTCCGAGGACAGAAAATAAAAGCAATATAAAAAGCAAATAAAGTTGTTTAATTGAGAGAGAATATGGAATACAACATATGTTCTTCCAAGAATTTCGTGTCCTACAATGGTTGTTGAGCTTCTATTTATAGCTATACCTACGGAAACAAGATTCTAGTATTAAGCCCCCTTATATGATACTAAAGAAGTCATTAATGAATATGCAACGTCATACCATGAATGCAAATGTTCTTCATTGAATGTTATCCGATAGCAAATATTCGATCTACTCCTGTTCACCATGCATCTTTCGGGGTTTACACGATGTCAATTACAATGGTTGTTCTCGATACTGATTGTTATTTGATTCACAAATTGTTCCTGATACTGATTGTTACTTGATTCGCCTTTTTTCTGTCTTAGGTTCCACATGTCATTCGATCATTTATTATGAATCAATTTTACCTATATAAATAGTTCCCTACTTTTCGGAGACACATTTTTGTGTCATCAGAAAGTTGGTGAATATTCTCTTTTGGCGGAAAAGTTCCTGAACAGTTTTTGACACTTGAAAGGACGCACGTTCTTCTCACATTTAATACCCTCGAACACATATTGTCACACGATTCAGCCAAATATTTTGTTGGTTTTTGAGGTAATCATGACCATAATTTTTGCTATCTATATCTTTACTTCTTTACTATCTTACTTCTTTCACTTCTAAAATTTCCATAAGTCTATCTTCTTCTCTCCACTCACTTTCTACCTGCTTAGAAAACTTTCATCTTCTCTAACTCTTTTAAAAAAATTTACTACGTCTTTACTACTATGGATTCTTCTCTGCATCTTTTTTAAACTCTGGCCTTCTTTTTAGTGAAGGCTCGAAGAAAAAAGAAAGATAATGTTGATTCTGAGCCTCCCACCGTAAACACCATCATATCAAAACACCTTAGTACCACTAACTACATCCAAGAGAAGAGTATCCCTGCTGCATCTTCATGGACTTAGATTGTTAGTGGGTACCCCCTCCCCCTCCATTCGCCCTCCTAGTATACCTGCAATGAAGGAGGACTACAACTGCCCTAATCTCAACATCCTCGCTCTAGATTTGATAGAGTGAGTTGCATTTACCAAGGAGGGTTTTACGTATGTCTATATGTATCCCTTTATCTTGTGTAACGACCCGACCGGTCGTTTTTAGAATTTATGCCCAGATCCCCCGTTAATTGCTTTCCATAAGTTTATTTCTGCTATTTGGTTTGCCGGGATGTTCGGTGTTAGGATTCAGAGTGTTTTGGACACTTAGTCCCCAGATGGGAGCTTAAGAGTTGAAAGATGGTTCGTATTTAGAACAGTGTGAAAACGACTTCGGAATGGAAATCCGATGGTTTTGTTAGCTCCTTTAGTGGATGATGCTTTGCGCTGGAAGGCGGTTAGTATGGGCAGTTTGGCGTACATTCCAGTTGGGGGCAGACCATTTAAAGTTGATGTCCAAGATTTGGCCAATCGGATGGTGAGGCTTTGGGATCGGATGTGTGTTGATGCAAGAGGGTAGAGTTATTGCATATGCTTCTCGTCAGTTGAAGCCCCATGAGAAGAACTACCTTGTACATGACTTAGAGTGGCGACTATAGTTTATCCTTTTAAAGATTTGGAGGCACTATTTATATGGCGTATCTTGTAAGGTGTATACTGATCATTGCAGCCTTCAGCATTTGTTCAAACAGAAGGATCTTAATTTGAGACAACCTAGGTGGTTTGAGTTACTCAAGGACTATGATATTACCATATTGTATCATCCGGGGAAGGCCAATATAGTGGCCGATACTTTGAGCCAGAAGGCGGTTAGTATGGGCAGTTTGGCGTACATTCCACTTGGGGAGAGGCCCTTTGCAGTTGATGTCCAAGCTTTGACCAATCGGATGGTGAGGCTTTGGGATCAGAAGTGTGTTGATGTAGGAGGGTAGCATTATCGCATATGCTTCTCGTCAGTTGAAGCCCCATGAGAAGAACTACAATGTACATGACTTAGAGTTGGCGGCTATAGTTCATGCTTTAAAGATTTGGAGGCACTACTTATACGACGTATCTTGTGAGGTGTATACTGATCATCGCAGCCTTCAGCATTTGTTCAAATAGAAGGATCTTAATTTGAGACAGCGGAGGTGGCTTTAGTTACTCAAGGACTGTGATATTACCATATTGTATCATCCGGGAATGGCCAATCTAGTGGCCGACGCTTTGAGATGGAAGGCGGTTAGTATGGGCAGTTTGGCGTACATTCTAGTTGGGGAGAGTCCTTTTGTGGTTGATATCCAGGCTTTGGAAAATCGGATGGTGAGGCTTTGGGATCAGATGTGTGTTGATGTAGGAGGATAGAGTTATCGCATATGCTTCTCGTCAGTTGAAGCCACATGAGAAGAACTACCATGTACATGGCTTAGAGTTGGCGGTTATAGTTCATGCTTTGAAGATTTGGAGGCACTACTTATATGGCGTAACTTGTGAGGTGTATACTGATCATCGCAGGCTTCAAGATTTGTTCAAACAAAAGGATATTAATTTGAGACAGCCTAGGTGGGTTGAGTTACTCAAGGATCGCACTTATCCTAGAGTGGAGATTGTGGCTCTAGATAACATTAGTTTTTTAGTATAGTATATTTTTCAAGTAGAAGGTGTAGATAATATCAATTTTCAAGTATATTATACTTCCCAGATAGAGTGTTAGTGCTCTAGATATTGTGACAGGTCATCTCTGTTGAGCATTGGTGCTCTAAAGTATATGACTAGTCATATTTGTTGCCCACCGGTGCTCTATAATATTGAGCACCGGTGCTCTATAAAAGTGATTAGTCATTTCCCTTTTGCTTGTATCTGACTTATCCGATAATGGAGATGATTGCTGTACATAATATTAGTTTTAATAGTATTGTATATTTTACCTGTAGATTGTTCGAGAATTAAAATCATAGTATCGACCTAGAGAACAGCCACCAACCATTCTCTGCACCACATAAAAAGATGGCCGAAAATAACACACGATCGTAGGCAATAGTAAATGTTACAACCAATCTCCTTAGTCCTCTCAACAAGGGCCAAGTGACGAGGGTATCTTCAATGAAACCCCTAGCACCACACTAGGTACAGAGATCTCACCTTCTCCATGTGACGATCTTGCATGAAAAAGGCACATCTGCGGCTAAGTAAGTGCCCTCTGTGGTTAAGAAGTATCACTCACAAGTACTCTAAGTGGCTTCGATGAGATATCACCATAAAATAACGTCAGGTGTATGCCTACGGTAAGCATCATTGCTGCCATGGGTGAACTTGTAGTTGTACGAGCTAACGATTAATCACTTTTCTTTTGCTTGGATCGCGCCTATCCCAGACTGGAGATTGTGGCTCTTGATAACATTAGTTTTTTAGTATACTATATTTTTCAAGTAGAAGGTGTAGATAATATCAATTTTCAAGTATATTATACTTCCCAGATAGAGTGTTAGTGGCAGGTCATCTCTGTTGAGCACCGGTGCTCTAAAGTATATGACTAGTCATTTCTGTTGACCACCGGTGCTCTATGGTATTGAGCACTGATGCTCTTTAAAATTGATTAGTCATTTCCTTTTTGCTTGTATCTCGCTTATCCGAGAGTGGAGATGCTTGTTGTACATAATATTAGTTTTTCTAGTATTGTATATTTTATAGATTGTTCGAGAATTAAAATCATAGTATCGACCTAGAGAACAACCACCAACCATTTTCTACACCACACAAAAAGATGGCCGAAAATAACACACGATCGTAAGCAATAGTAAATATTACAACCAATCTCCTTGGTCCTCTAAACAAGGGAAGTGACGAGGGTATCATCAATGAAACCACTAGCACCACACCAGGCACAGAGATCTCACCTTATCCATGTGGCGATCTTGCATGAAAAAGGCACATCTGCGGCTAAGGAAGCGCCTCTGTGGTTAAGAAGTATCACTCACAAGTACTCTAAATGGCTTGGTTGAGATGTCACCATAAAATAGCGTCAGGTGTATGCCTACGGTAAGCATCATTGCTGGAATGGGTGAACTTGTAGCTGTATGAGCTAACGATTAGTCATTTTTCTTTTGCTTGGATCGCGCTTATCCCATAGTGGAGATTGTGGCTCTAGATAACATTTGTTTTTTACTATTGTATATTTTTCTAGTAGAAGGTGTAGAAATATCAGTTTTCAAGTATATTATACTTCCTGGATAGAGTGTTAGTGCTCTAGATATTGTGACAGGTCATCTCTGTTGAGCACTAGTGCTCTAAAGTGTATGACTAGTCATTTCTGTTGCCCACCGGTGTTCTATAATATTGAGCACCGGTACTCTATAAAATTGATTAGTCATTTCACTTTTGCTTGTATCTCGCTTATCCGAGAGTGGAAATGCTCGCTGTACATAATATTAGTTTTTTTAGTATTGTATATTTTACCTGTAGATTGTTCAAGAATTAAAATCATGGTATCGACCTAGAGAACAACCACCAACCATTCTCTACACAACAGAAAAATATGGCCGAAAATAACACATGATCGTAGGCAATAGTAAATGTTACAACCAATATCCTTGGTCCTCTCAACAAAGGCCAAGTGATGAGAGTATCTTAAATGAAACCCCTAGCACCACACCAGGTACAAAGATCCCACCTTCTCCAATTAATCAACAATGTTCAACAACAGTTGAACTAAGACTCGGGCCATGTGCCTTCGCCAACTAATTCAACTACGATTGAAATAGGATTGGGGTACACGCCTTCGACTCCAAATAATCAACAATGTTCAACAATAGTTGAATTGGGACTCAGGTCATGTGCCTTCGCCAACTAATTCAACTACGGTCGAAATAGGACTCGAGCTACGCGCCCTCGACTCCCAACAAATCAACAAGGTTCAACTACGGTTGAATTAGGAATCAAGCCATATACCTCCGCCAACAATTCAACTACGGTTGAAATAGGATTCGGGCTACGCGCCCTAGACTCCAAATAATCAACAATGTTCAACAACAGACGAACTGGGACACATGCCATGTGCCTTCACCAACAAATTCAACTACGGATGAAATAGGACTTGGGCTACGCGCCCTCGACGCCAAATAATCAACAATGTTTAATAACAACTAAACTAAGGACAATATTTCACGTCTGAACTGCCACGGAATAGACGCGGTACATTGCAAGGCTATTGCCTCAACCCGCCTCAGGTCCGCGGTTGCGGTTTCGGTCAAGTTTTTCACCTTGTTCCGTGTAGAATTTGGAATAAAGTAAAAAATAAAAGTTGTATACCTTTGAATTAACTTTGCAAACTTATATTGTGGATACCAAATGGAGTTCTTATTTAAAAGTTATGTGCATTTTACTAGACAGTACGCAATATGCCTACTCGATTCTTCATTTTGTTACTGTATCATCTGTTGATCTTTGAATATGATCCCGGCTTAATTCCTTGGGCTTTTACTCAGACTTCAAAGATCCAAATCACTTGAATTCATTCGATAACATCTACATAGCTCGGAATCACTCCTACAAGGCATAAAACACATAATTAATGCAAAGTACTAGTGATTAAAATGAAACTCAACTAAAGTGCAGTAAATTAGAGTGGAGATGCTTGCTGTACATAATATTAGTTTTTCTAGTATTGTATATTTTACCTGTAGATTGTTCGAGAATTAAAATCATAATATCAATCTAGAGAACAACCACCAACCATTCTCTACACCACACAAAAAGATGGCCGAAAATAACACACGATTGTAGGTAATAGTAAATGTTACAACCAATCTCCTTGGTCCTCTCAACAAAGGCCAAGTGATGAGGGTATCTTAAATGAAACCCCTAGCACCACACCAGGTACAGAGATCTCACCTTCTCCATGTGACGATCTTGCATGAAAAAGGCACATCTGCGGCTAAGGAAGCGCCCTTTGTGGTATCACTCACTAGTACTCTAAGTGGCTTGGTTGAGAGTTCACCACAAAATAACGTCAGGTGTATGCCTACGGTAAGCATCATTGCTGCCATGGGTGAACTTATAGCTGTACGAGCTAACGATTAGTCATTTTTCTTTTGCTAAGATCGCGCTTATCCAGAGTGGAGATTGTGGCTCTAGATAATATTAGTTTTTTAGTATAGTATATTTTTCAAGTAGAAGGTGTAGATAATATCAATTTTCAAGTATATTATACTTCCCGGATAGAGTGTTAGTGCTCTAGATATTGTGACAGGTCATCTCTGTTGAGCACTAGTGCTCTAAAGTGTATGACTAGTTATTTCTGTTGCCCACCGGTGTTCTATAATATTGAGCACCGGTACTCTATAAAATTAATTAGTCATTTCACTTTTGCTTGTATCTCGCTTATCCGAGAGTTGAAATGCTCGTTGTACATAATATTAGTTTTTTTAGTATTGTATATTTTACCTGTAGATTGTTCAAGAATTAAAATCATGGTATCGACCTAGAGAACAACCACCAACCATTCTCTACACCACAGAAAAATATGGCCGAAAATAATACACGATCGTAGGCAATAGTAAATGTTACAACCAATCTCCTTGGTCCTCTCAACAAAGGCCAAGTGATGAGAGTATCTTAAATGAAACCCCTAGCACCACACCAGGTACAGAGATCTCACCTTCTCCATGTGACGATCTTGCATGAAAAAGGCACTTCTGCAGCTAAGGAAGCGCCCTTTGTGGTTAAGAAGTATCACTCACAAGTAATCTAAGTGGCTTGGTTGAGAGTTCACCACAAAATAACGTCAGGTGTATGCCTACGGTAAGCATCATTACTGCCATGGGTGAACTTATAGCTGTACGAGCTAACGATTAGTCATTTTTCTTTCGCTTGGATCGCGCTTATCCCAGAGTGGAGATTGTGTGGAGATTGTGGCTCTAGATAACATTAGTTTTTAGTATAGTATAATTTTCAAGTAGAGGTGTAGATAATATCAATTTTCAAGTATATTATACTTCACAGATAGAGTGTTAGTGCTCTAGATATTTTGACAGGTCATCTCTGTTGAGCACTAGTGCTCTAAAGTATATGACTAGTCATTTCTGTTGCCCACCGGTGTTCTATAATATTGAGCACCGGTACTCTATAAAATTGATTAGTCATTACCCTTTTGCTTGTATCTCGCTTATCCGAGAGTAGAGATGCTCGATGTACAAAATATTAGTTTTTTTAGTATTGTATATTTTACCTGTAGATTGTTCAAGAATTAAAATTATAGTATCGACCTAGAGAACAACCACTAACAATTCTCTACACCACAGAAAAATATGGCCGAAAATAACACACGATCGTAGGCAATAGTAAATGTTACAACCAATCTCCTTGGTCCTCTCAACAAGGGCAGTGACGAGGGTATCATCAATGAAACCACTAGCACCACACCAGACACAGAAATCTCACCTTCTCCATGTGACGATCTTGCATGAAAAAGGAACATCTGCGGCTAAGGAAGCGCCCTATGTGGTTAAGAAGTATCACTCACAAGTACTCTAATTGGCTTGGTTGAGATGTCACCACAAAATAACGTCAGATGTATGCCTACGGTAAGCATCATTGCTGCCATGGGTGAACTTATAGTTGTACGAGCTAACGATTAGTCATTTTTCTTTCGCTTGGATCGCGCTTATCCCAGAGTGGAGATTGTGGCTCTAGATAACATTAGTTTTTTAGTATAGTATAATTTTCAAGTAGAATGTGTAGATAATATCAATTTTCAAGTATATTATGCTTCCCAGATAGAGTGTTAGTGCTCTAGATATTGTGACAGTTCATCTCTGTTGAGCACTGGTTCTCTAAAGTATATGACTAGTCATTTCTGTTGCCCACCGGTGATCTATAATATTGAGCACCGGTGCTCTATAAAATTTATTAGTCATTTCCCTTTTGCTTGTATCTCGCTTATCCGAGAGTGGAGATGCTCGCTGTACATAATATTAGTTTTTCTAGTATTGTATATTTTACCTGTAGATTGTTCGAGAATTAAAATCATAGTATCGACCTAGAGAACAACCACAAACCATTCTCTACACCGCAGAAAAATATGGCCGAAAACAACATACGATCGTAGGCAATAGTAAATGTTACAACCAATCTCATTGGTCCTCTCAACAAGGGCCAAGTGACGAGGGTATCTTCAATGAAACCCCTAGCAGCACACCAGGTACAGAGATCTCACCTTCTCCACGTGACGATCCCTTTGTGGTTAAGAAGTATCACTCACAAGTACTCTAAGTGGCTTGGTTGAGATGTCACCAATAAATAACGTCAGGTGTATGCCTATGGTAAGCATCATTGCTGCCATGGGTGAACTTGTAGCTATACGAGCTAACGATTAATCATTTTTCTTTTGCTTGGATCGTGCTTATCCCAGAGTGGAGATTGTGGCTCTAGATAACATTGGTTTTTTAGTAATGCACGTGTGGCAAAATAAGGCAGTGTTGCTATGTTGTTATTGATTGCACACTTGGCAAAATAAGGAGGGCTATGTTAGGGGTGATTGTGAAGGACTACGAGTTTAATTCCCGGGAGTTCCTCTGTTGTTATTATGAAGGACTACAGGTTCAATTCCCGGGAGATCCTCTGTTATTAGTATGCCGGGCTACGTGTTCGATTCCCGGAAGTTCCCCATAAACTCAATGTGATATGACTGTTAATTTTATTGTTTCTATCCGGGGTGAATGAGTCGGGTGCTAATTGATCCCATTTCTTGTACTTACTAGTTGGCAGGATTCCTGTAAGATACGCTTGCACAAGCATACACGTAGCTGGACCCTTCTATTTGAGATGAATCCCTTCTGATTTGACTAAGGGTAGAGATACGACGTCGTTTATCCATTGTATATGTGAAAGTGACTCTAGTTGACTAGATAGTTGCCAGCATTGCTGTGTTATTGATGGGGCGCGGGATGCCAAGTATTAGATTTCAGATTCTGAGTATTTCCATGAGTTATGGCTAATCTAAGAGTTGTGGTAGGATTGAGGAATGAGTTGGAAAGGCTTTATGTAAGCATCATTTCAGAATAGCGACTTAGCGATTTGTTTGGTCTCGTTATGTTGTGATTTCAGGACTTGGGTTGTGATTTCTACTGTCATTTTTGTATTATCATTTATTGTATCTTGATTTTTCTTATTGTCTGTTATCCTCGTTGTAAATTGTTGTGTTCTTATTTTTTCGGATAGTCCTTACATGTTCACATAACATCTCTATCTTTTCTGTTATATTGTTTATTGACTGGTATGTGTCGTGACTGTTCCTCATCACTGCCCCATCGAGGTTAGTTTTGATACTTAATGGGCACCACCGTGGTGTGCTCATACTACTCTTCTGCACATTTTTGTTGTGTAGATACACGTACTTTCGTTCAGTTCTATCAGCCTTGGAAGGAGGCATACCGGTAGAGACTTCAAGGTATATCTGCTACGTCCGCAGACCAAGGAGTCCCTTTTCTAGTGTTCTGTAAAAAGTGTAGTTGTTTCAGTATTTCTTCTTGTATAGATATTTTTGAGCTAGAGCCTCTTATAAATCCTCTTAGCTTGTGATTTGTGAGTTTCTGGGTTTTGGGAATTGTCGTCAGTTTTGAGTTTGCTATGCTACGTGCCAAGCGGAACCTTAAGCACCATTTTATTTTGCTAATTCGGTTTGTTTTGCTTGTTTCCGCAAATTTTGGTTATCTTCCGCATTGTTAGGCTTACCTAGTCGCAAGGACTAGGTTCCATCACGACATGTTCATGGAGGGTGAACTAGGGTCGTAACACCTTGGGTCTGTTTTTATTGGGGGCGAGTGAATTGCTCGACCTCAAAATTTTGGAGTTTTATCACTTATACCAAGTCTGTTTGGCAAGTAGGCCCATTTATATGGCGAACGTGGCTTGCCTACGCCAACTGTGTAGGGACTAGGGGAACCCTCGCCCTTACACACATGATGATTTCTACTCCCTTAATATTTTCTGTGTGAGAGTAATAAACTTCAACATGGCCATCACACTCTTTTCACCAGTGTGGATGATGACAATAATTGCGGGTGGATGGAACTATCTGTCATCATCGCCACCGGGGACATCACCCAAGCTATAGCTCTACCTTTTCCTGAATCATTGAACCGTTTTCGTAAGTTTTTAATTCATTTTCTTCCTCCGTGAAAGGATTACTCACCCCTTCCCCATATCCTTGAGGGAGGAGGACTGTACTTTTTTTGTTTCGAAGAAGTGCCATTTGTTGTCCAAGCCAGTGGAGCTTGCGAACTACCTGAAGCTGATAGCTTCAGAGGAAGATATGAAGAAAATACGCTCTCTTTCGGGGGAGTGCTTATTGAATATTGCTTTGCACAATGCGGCAACGGTACCATGATTGCTTTCTTAACACTTGTTTTCTAGCTATTTATCTGCTGTAATGGAATTTGTAATCTTTATATTCTTTTTTTACATGCCAACTTTCTTGCTTTCGATGGCCTGCAGAAATTGATCCTCGTTAAGCAAGGACTCGACTCTAAGAGGGATCATATATTAGGCCTTAGTATTTAGTTTTCTCTTTCCGACATATTTTGATGGAAAATGATGTCGTAAATAGATTGAGTAACATGTATGTGTTTCTTAATTTCTTGACTTGTAGTTCGTTTATTGCTTAATATTTTTTGACTATGTGATTACTTGCTTTAACTCGAGAGTTGAGATGGAACTGTCCCGACTAGGGTCGTGTTCATTGTGTGATGTGAGATCTTGATTACATTATATGTTATCCTGTGTCAGTCAAAAACTTGCCCCTTGTATTAGTCGAAACGAAATGGCACATTACTGTGTACTATTCTATTATTCTCTCAATTTCAATTCTTACATCAAAATTTTCTTGTTAGTCCAGTTAGTGATGCGAGTGGTTCCTGCATTGACATATCATATAGTTCCTGTAATCGTTGAGCGGGTACGCGAATTAGTTTTCTTACCCTCGCATCAACCAAATATTGATCTTACCAACATACCATTAGATGTGGCACCTAAATTTTCTACATCTTATACTGCTGCTAACATTGATGATGACCGTAACTCTCCAGTCTCGCATAGTTAGTCTACTTTGTTTGGACTCTATTATTGGTCCTTGTAGATTTTTTGTATTGAACGATACTATTATATGCATTATGCTATATATTTTCGACCTTTTTTAATATATTATTAATTTATATTAATATCAGTAGCTTTTTATTAAGTGTATTTAATAGCTTTTATGTAATATGCTTGAATAGAGTACATTGAAAATAATAAATAAAAAGAATTTTAAAATATGAGCAATATATTAAATTAGCGACGGATACTTTCCATAGCTAAAATTATCACGTAAAATTAAATCTTGCGACGAATTGGCGACAAAAGGTTTTTGTTGCAAAAAGTAGGGAGAATTAGCTTTAACACGTCTAGCGACGGACGCTTTCGTCGCTATAACAACAAACGGCGACTTTTGTTATGTGTTGTAGCGACGAAAGGCGTCAAAATAGCGATAGAAACAAGCAATATAGCGACACATATATTTCCTCGGAAAACTTTGTTACAGATATATTTCGTCGCTAATTCTGTGATGGTTTTGTTTTTTTCGTCGCTATGAATCTAGCTACGAGCATTTTAGGGACAAACTTGAATCCGTCGCTAAACAACTGTAGCGACGAAAAATATTGATTTAGCGACGGAATGCGGCCGTCGCTAAATGATATTTTTTTAGTAGTATATTTTTTAATTTCAAAATAATTTAACTTTAAATTATTTTATTTTAACTTAATGAGAAGATTTTATACCGCACTAATATTATGATATATTTAATACCATAAATTATCTTAAACATAGTACTGAATCAAATTAGGCCACATAAATTGAAGTTGATGGATCTATCAACACATTACCATAATAGTAAAAAGTGAAAGAAGCTATTGGAAGACTCTTGGGGCCTTGAGAATCCAGATTAAGGGTTCAAAGAGGAAGGCAACATCTTACACTCTTTACAAAGCAACGAAAATGCCTTCCCGCAGTAAAGGATATCAAGAATATCTTTACATGTAGTTATCTCTTTATTAAAGAAAGCGCTTCTCCTTTTTGAATATTAAAAAAAAAAATAACCAAAGCAAAGATTCATACCTTAGAAGCAACCATCCAACTTGCATTCTCTAAGCTAATTACTTCCTTCCATATTACTTATCCTAAATCTACCTTTGGTTTCACTCAAGGAACACACAAGATTCTAGCCGAAAATCCTAACCAAGTTGATCATTAATAGGCCAGCATTTTCCACCCAAAATCATAGGAAAATGTCTCAGCAACAGCAGCAGCCAGTTCAGGGTTTTCCTAATGATATGCCTATTCAGCCTAAAAATACCCCAATTACTCAATCTTCTTCTCATTCAAATGGATCATTTGGTACAGTATTCATCATTCTCGCAGTGGTTTTGGTTATATCTGTTCTTGCTTGCTTAATTGGACGCATATGTAACAAAAAAAGCCATGGTAATCACTCACCAAAACAAAGAGAGGTTAAACATAGCCATGACATAGAATATGGTATTGATAAAAGAATTCCAACTTCAAAAGTTGCTGCGTCAAATGGAGATCTCATTCCAACGAGTACTATGCCGTCTAACAATGGACATGAAGGTAAAGGAGGGGTGAGGTTTGCGGAAGATCATATAGAATCTACGTAATTCGCCACAATAGGTTAATAATTCAGAAAGGGAGTCCTGTCAACTAGTTGGCTCTTTTTATATATTTTCTTTACTTCTCGTTTTACAGCATTTGTTTTAACTTTTCTTTGGATGTAAATTGTAATATTTCCAATTCATCAACAATTAGTGGGCAGGTTAAAAAAATGCTAAACCTGTTTGCTTTCCCTTCCTTTTAGTATGAAAAGGATGCATGCTATTTATAAGGGAAAGTTATAAACTAATAAATAGACTATGGCTAACCAATTGCAACTCCATCCGCTTCATTTCATATAACAGACAAGAATATTAAAAATTTGGATATAGGTTAAAAAGTAGTACGAATATTGGAATCTATGCACTTCCCCCAAATTTATCTTTTTAAGAAGTATTAAAAATTAGAATAAATTATATCCTTAAATTATTTGTTCAACATGGAGGAAAAAAATTGATATACGGAGCAACACAAGCTTGGACTTGGTGTACATTTTACAGAGTTCACCCCCCCCCAGACACCCACATATATATATATATATATATATATATATATATATATATATATATATATATATATATATATATAACAAATTCGTGTCTGTCACGTAAAACATTATAGTATCAAAACAATCTGGGTCAATCACCAATTCCTTCAACTCTTCGAGTAATACATAACCTCCTCTTCTTTTCTTTTTTTTTTCTTTTTAAAACGGAAATACATAATCTCTATTTTTTAAGGGAATACGTACATAACCTTCTTAATCAGAAATCAGAAATAACACACAAATATACATAGCCTCCTTAATGAGACACTAGAATTGTGTACCCCAAACATTTAATTATAATTTCCATGTTCCCACACGTTTCCTTTTACCCAATCGTTTTCACTTCCATATTGATTTCGATACCTATAAATTAGATATAGCAGACCATCTTAAGCTTACTTCCGAAATACTTCTCAGCAAGAAGAAACTCGGATCGGAATTACATTAAAACCCAAGAAAAGTTATCATCTTTCTGTTCTTCAACCATACAAGTATTTTGTGTTCAAAGATGGCGAAAACAAGAATTAGAGCAGAGATTGATTTGAGAAGAATGGACGAGCAGCTTCAAAGACATTTAGATCGAGTTTTTAGCGATCATAAGGGTTGTGAAAGTGAAGAATCGAAAATTCAAATCATCAAAAAAGAAGAATGGGAATTGGACTGCCAGAAAATTAAGGTCAAGAGTCTTATTGGTCAAGGTGCATATGGATCAGTTTAAGTAGAAGCAAAAATTCCACAAATTGAAGGAAAAATCTTGGCGATCCAGAGACCTTACATTTTTTAAATCTACTTTGTTGCAGCTTCTGGTTTTAGGAGTCACTCACTTCAGCTGATGGCCAAATATCAATTATCCAAAATCTTCAGCTTTTTCCCCATGGATTGGTAGATGTTCAATTATGATTTTTTTTTTTTTTAAAAGGTTAATAAGTGTATAATAAATAGCACAAAGTTCTGGATTTCTGTACAAATGAGCAAAAAAACAAAAGTATAGCCCTCTTCTCATCTTAAAGGGACAATGAGATCTATTACAGTTGTAGCAAATCCGCCATTGAAGTTGAAAAGAGAAATTAAGATAAAGATAAAAGGAATTAAAAGATAATTTCAGATTTTCATTCCATAATCTGAAAATGAGCGAATACAAAACTAAGGGAATCTAAGAACGATTTCTTAACAAACTAGACACTAGCTATTAACTAGGTTATCAAGCTTTACGGACTAAACAGCAAATAACTAAGGACTTAAGTTGACAATAAGTAAACTACTGACACGAAAGATAAAAATAAAATAACTAAACAAATATTCGTTTGTTCCTTTCTTACAACAGTTTCTGCCTCATTTGCATATTACATTCTATCCCAAAAGTGAATAACATGATAATCTAACTTTAAAACACCTTGAGTTCCTTTCTCTTTGTATCACCCACCAGATACACGCTGGAATTTTAAACCACCAGCTATTTCTTGCTTTGTCCAATCCTTGCCTAAACCAACACCACAATAAGATCCTCTGTATTCCCAGGCATGAACCATTTGATTCCGGCAAAGTTGAGAAATATCTGCCATAACTGTTTGATTATGATTTATGTACAATGTATCTCTACCAAGGGAAGTCTAATGTATTTCTCCTTCCCAGCTGAAGGTCAAATATCAGTTGTAAATTCTCTGTTGTTTATGGTGGATGCTCAATACGATTTCTACACAATGTACCTTCCCCCCACAGGAAAGCTATAGTTATCCTTCACAGATTTTGGTGAGAAACCTCGATGTACAGAGAATAGACAGCAATTCCAGAATCTCTAATTATGTGACTGACGACAGTATCAACACCTTTGCAGCTATACAAGGCAGGCATTTCATGACCTTTGGTAATTAACAGTTCCTTGTCCATGTCAAAAATCGGTTAATGAAAAGCTTTAAACAGGAGCAATTACTTGTGCAAAATAGGGATCCCTATAATATCAAGCCTCACTTGCATTCTTCAATGCTTCCTCGAGTATGTTGTGGATTTTCATCCTCAAACGAGATGCTTCTTCAGGTTTGAACCACCTTCGTCCAAACTGACAATAGGAATATTTCAATTTAAGGACTGCAGCAAGTATTCAAGAACTAAAGTTGGACAAAGCTATCAGTAAAAAAAACTTATTACCATTACAAAATCCTTCTTTTTAAGCCTTCCGTGAACTTCTTCCATGAAACGCTCCATAAAGAAAAGAACAAAGAGACCGCAGTCATACTCATTTTTTTGTTGTGGGACCTGCTACCAGAAAAGTGCAAGGAAAGAAGTTGTCATGAACTTGCTGATAGTCACCAAATATGTACACAAATTTGCTTCCACAGATTTCACAAAATTCTCAAGTTAAATCCAGAATTGAGCAAATGTTTTAGATCCCCTCCCCCTGGTTGACTAAGATTTTTTAGGATCTCCTTTTTAGGTGCCAAGGAAAAACACAAAAAAGAAAAGGAGGAAGGATATCCTTTAAGCCAGTATAGTAAAAATTTGGAATTTTAAGATAACCAAACCCATAAAAAAGATCATCAAAAAACGCAGCTGCTAGTCTTTTTCACTGCACCAGAGAAACCATTTCTTTTCACACAAAATCTGCAAAATGGTATATACACCAACAGCTGAAAAGAATTATCCACCAACTAGAGAAACTAAAACATAGTAATTCTACATTACTGTAGGGTATGAAAAGCTAAGATATCTGTATACATCATTGCTGAAACTCTGATGTAACACAGAACATGTGTCAGTTTTACTAGCCATATAGATTCCTTAAAAAAGAATGTCCAACCGTCCAACCGTACCCCAGGCCATGAGAAACGAATTCCAATAACAAAAGCTCATATCCTGTATGATGCCAACCCAACTCCCTATATCACAAGATATTGAATGGGCAATGTTAGCGGAAACGTAAAAGAAAGAACACAAAATTTAACGTGGTTCGGATTAAAATAATCCTACGTCCATCAGAGAACAATTGCCTTTCTATTATTTATAAAGGAAGGGGAAATTTACCAATTAAACTTAAGAAAATTTCTCTCTTAACTCTTTACTCACTACAATGAATTGTATTGTTATTTAGATGGTTTCTACAAATGAATGAGTGCATCTATTTATAAAGGTAAGGACCTCCTCATGATGTCATTAGAGACATCAAACTACCTCCTCTTGATGTCATAAGTGACATCAAATGAGAAAACTTTCTCCTAGCATTCATGTCTAACTCTTTCCGCCTAACTCTTCCAATTGGCATGTCATTGTTGACTAAAACCAACGTTTTAAGCATGACATTGTTGACTAAACAGAAACCAACATTTTCAATCTCCACCTTGGTTTGCGTTTCGAGCGTGCGTGTGAACAAACTCTGGCCAAAACTTCTAAGCTTACTGGGCAATCCCGTTGTAAGAAAAGAAGAAACAAACCATGGTTGAACATACCACCTCCACCTAACAACTGTTCTTTTCGGAGTTGCATCCGTTGATGCACACTCCCGCCAAGTCTTTGCACTTTACAAACTTAGCGAGCGGAACTATCTTGATCAACATATCTGCAGCATTTTCGTCAGTGATAACCTTCACGACCTTGATGGTTCCCTCTTCAACAACATCTCGAATAAAAATGAAATCTGACATCACATCTAAGAGTTGATTCCAGCTGAACCAAACTCAATTCCGCTACTAAACCTTTCAACCAGATAGCTTCCTTCATCGCCTCCATTGCTGCCTTGTATTCTGCTTCTGTCGTAGACAAAGCGACAATCGACTGCATAGTCGATTTCCAACTAACGGCACTACCAACGAGGGTAAAGATGTATCCAGTTGTGAACCTTCTTCTGTCCAGATATCCTGTATAGTCAGAATCCACATAACCGAGAATGGAAATACCTCCACCACTTTTTCGAATGCTCCTTTGAGATATCTCAATATCCACTTGACATCTTTCCAATGCCTCTTTCCTGGGCTGGACATGTATCTACTTACCACACTTACAGATTGAGTAATATCTGGACATGTGCATAACATAGCATACATAATGCTACCAACTGCAAGGCTTGCATGTATGCATATTGAATCTCTCGAGAATCCTTTCAATATACCTCTTCTGAGAAAGATGTACAACACCGTCTTCTCTTGAAATCTCCATGCCAAGAATTTTCTTTGCAGCTCCTAAATCTTTCATGTCAAATTCCTTACTCAACAGTTTCAAAACATTTATTTCTATAATGTTGTTAGCAGCAATAAGCATATCATCAACATACAACAATAAATAAATCATTGAATTACCAGACATCTTCTTGTGATACACACAGCTAGCAAATGCACCAACTCTGCAAAATTCATGTGTAGTCATGAATGCATCAAACCTCTTGTACCACTATCTAGGGGATTGCTTCAAACCATACAAAGACTTCTTTAATTGGCATATGTGATCTTCTTTTCCCTCAGCTAGGAAACCTTCAGGCTGATCCACATAGATTGTCTCTTCTAGACCACCGTGTAAGAAAGCAGTTTTGACATCAAGCTGTTGAAGCTCAAGTCAAATTGTGCAACCAATGCTAGTAGCACACAAATTGAGCTATACTTTACGAATGGAAAGAAAATCTCATTGTAGTCAATTCCCTCCTGACTGGAACCTTTTGCAACTAATCTTGCCTTAAACCTGGCATCTCTCACTTCAGTAATTCTCTCTTCTTTCTGTAGATCCACTTGCATCCAACTGTTCTCTTCCCCTTTTGTCTTTTCACTAAGACCCATGTTTGATTCTTGTGAAGAGACTCCATCTCTTTAGTCATGGCTAACCGCCATTGTGCAGTATCCTTACAAGAAGTTGCTTCAATATACGAGGAGGGCTCCAGATCCTTAATCTCTTGTGCCTCTTGTGCAGCAACGAACGCATATGCAATCAAGTTTGCTTGATTTACAAGGCGTTCCGGTTCTCGTGTCTGCCTCTTCTCCCTCCCCTTCACAATTATGTATGGTTCATTAACAGCAAGTTCTTCAAGGTTTACATCTTATGACTCATCTTTAACCTAAGTCTCTTGATCCTTTCCCTTGGCAAGCTCCACCGGAGGCTCCACCTACTCATTGTTCTTGTTTCCTGAAAACTCCACATAAACTTTACGAGGATCAAGTATAAAGGATTCATCGAAGGTGACATCTCTACTAACTATAAATTTTCGGATTCTGCGACACATCAAAACCTCACCGGGAAGAGGTTGATTCTTGTCTACGTCATTCTCTCTTCAGCACCAAAGTTTGTACGCTTTTCCTCCATCCACATACCCTACGAATATGGCCTTCTTAGCCATTGGTTCAAGCTTTCCTTCATTAACGTGATAATAAGTTGGACACCACAATACTCGTAAGTATGAATAGTTAGAGGGTTCACCTGACCATACCTCATTCGGAGTCTTAAAGTCAATTGTCGATGCTGGAGATCGATTGATAATATGAGCATTTGTGTGAACTGCTTCAGCCCAAAATACTTTGGACATTTTGCTTGTATGAGCATACATCAAGCCTTTTCAAGAAGAGTTCTGTTCATTCTCTCGGAAACTCCATTCTGTTGTAGGGTATGCCATGCATAATTCGTTAAACTCTTCATTACAAAACTCCAAGCCATTGTCTGTGCAAAGATACTTGATTTTTCGCTCCATTTGATTTTCAACCAAAATCTTTCACTCTTTAAATGCTTTAAAAGCATCAGTTTTTGCCTTCAACAAATGCACCCAAACCTTTCGTGAGAAATCATCAATAAAAGTGTGAAGATACCTCTTTCCGCCCTTCGATAGAAGTTTAGAGGGACCCCATAAATCTGAATGGATGTAGTCTAGCACTCCTCTTGTTTTGTGTTTGCCAGTGCTGCAGCTTACCTTCTTCTGCTTCCCTAGAACGCAGTGCTCATAGAAGTCAAGTGTGTTGATCTTCTCACCTTCCAAAAGGTTACCATTGCTCAATGTGAGAAAGCACGGGAGAAAAATATATTATTGATGTATTGACATATGTTACAATGAGCCATATATATATACATATATAACATGTACTACTCCTAATATATATTGGATTAGGGTTATTTATTTACTCCTATTTACATGACTATTTTAACACTCCCCCTCAAGCTGGTGCATATAAATCATATGTACCAAGCTTGTTACATATGTAGTTAATACGAGGACCAGTGAGGGACTTGGTGAAAATATCTGCAAACTGATCATTCGACTTCACAAACTTTGTAGCAATATCTCCCGAGAGTATCTTTTCTCAAACAAAGTGACAGTCAATCTCAATGTGTTTAGTTCTCTCATGAAACACTAGATTTGACGCAATATGAACTGTAGCATGATTATCACAAACAAGTCTCATCTGACTAATCTCACCAAATTTCAACTCCTTGAACAATTGTTTGATCCAAATTAGTTCACATGTCGCCATAGCCATCGCTCGATATTTTGCTTCTGTACTAGACCGAGCAACCACATTCTGTTTCTTAATCTTCCAGGACACCAAATTTCCTCCTACCAAGACACAATATCCAGATGTAGAACGTCTATCAGAAGGTGATCATGCCCAATCAGCATCTGAGTATCCAACGATCTGCTCATGGCCTCAAACAATAAACCTTTGCCTGGAGCTGATTTTATATACCGAAGAATGCGAACAACTGCATCCTAATGACTATCACACGGAGAATCCATAAACTGACTCACAACACTCACAGAAAAGGAAATGTCAGGTCTTGTCACTGTAAGGTAATTTAATTTACCAACCAACCGTCAATATCTTGTAGGATCGCAAAGAGGCTCCCCTGTCCTGGCATAAGTTTAGAATACGGATCCATCGGAGTGTCAACCGGTCTACAACCTGTCATTCCTGTCTCTTCAAGAATATCTAAGGCATACTTTCATTGTGAGATCACAACTGAGCTAGACTGAGTGACCTCAATACCTAGAAAATACTTTAGTTTGCCCAGATCCTTAGTCTGAAAGTGTTGCAAGAGATGTTGCTTCAATTTAGTAATACCATCTTGGTCATTGCCGGTAATAAAAATGTCATCAATATAGACCACCAGATAAATAGAGAGACTCGAGGCAGAATGCCAATAGAACACAAAGTAGTCAGCTTCACTCTGAATCATGCCAAATTCCCGGATAACTGTGCTGAACTTACCAAACCAGGCTCGAGGAGACTGCTTTAGACCATAAAGTGATCGACGCAAGCGACATACAAGGCCATGAGACTCCCCCTGAGCAACAAACTCAGGTGGTTGCTCCATATAAACTTCATCCTCAAGGTCGCCGTGTAAAAAAGCATTCTTAATGTCCAGTTGATAGAGCGGGCTAATGGCGAACATCAGCCATGGATAGAAAAAGGCGGACTGATGCTATCTTAGCCACAGGAGAGAAGGTATCACTGTAATCGAGCCCGAATACCTGAGTATATCCTTTGGCAACAAGACGAGACTTTAGACGATCAACCTTACCATCCGGACCAACCTTGACTGTATACACCCAACGACAACCACCAGTAGATTTACTTGAAGGAAGAGGGACGAGCTCCCAAGTACCACTCGTATGTAAAGCAGATATCTCGTCAATCATAGCTTGTCGCCATCCTAGATGAGACAATGCTTCACCTGTAGACTTAGGGATGGAAACAGAGGACAAAGACGATAGAAAAGCATAATAGGTTGATGACAAACGATGATAACTCAAACCGACATAATCGGGATTAGGATTAAGGGTGGTCTGTATACCTTTCCGAAGAGCAATCGGTTGATTAAGAGGAGACAAAGTCCGCAGTATTAGCAGGGTCAGGTGCAGGATGTGAATCAGCTGGGCCTGATGCTGGGCGCGGACGACGATGATATGTCAAAAGGCAGGGAGTCTAGGAGGCCACACAAGACTCTTCAACAGTTGGAATGGATAAGACTTCTATAGCGGAAGGTGAAAGAGGAGCTATAGGAGACTCGGGTAAGACTTCTGTGGCGGAAGGAGAAGGAAGAGCTATAGTAGACTCCTTAAAGGACGGTATAGGTAAGTCCGCATATAAATCAAGGGGGTCAGAATGGTCAAAAGAGATAAAGAAAGGTTTAGACTCAAAAATGTGACGTTAGAGGACATAAAGTACCTACGAAGATCAAGTGAGTAACAATGATATCCCTTCTGAACACGAGAATAACCAAGGAAGACACACTTGAGAGCACGAGGAGCTACCTTATCTTTTCTCGGGGCTAAGTTATGAACGAAACAAGTGCTCCCAAAAACATGAGGGGGAACAGAGTATACGGGTGATTGGGTAAACAATACTGCATACGATATCTGATTTTGGATTGGAGAGGAAGGCATCCGATCAACTAAATAACAAGCTGTGAGAACTGCATCGCCCCAAAAACGCAGCGGAACATGAGATTCAATGAGAAGCGTGCAAGCAGTCTTAATGATGTGCCTATTCTTTCTTTCTGCAACCCCATATTGCTGAGGGGTATAAGGAGAAGAGGTCTGATAATAATTCCTTGAGAAGTCATAAACTGCTGAAATTGAGTGGATAAATATTTTAAGGTATTATCACTGTGAAAAGTGCGAATAGAGACACCAAATTGAGTTTTAATTTCAGCACAAAAATTTTGGAATATAGAAAACAACTCAGAACGATCTTTCATTAAGAAAATCCAAGTACATCTTGAATGATCATAAATGAAACTAGCAAAATAACGAAATTCCAAGGTTGAACTGACTTTATTAGGACCCAATATATCAGAATGAACTAAAGAAAAAATAGACTCTGCGTAACTCTCAATACTACGAGGATAGGAGGCTCGGGTATGTTTCCCGAGCTGACATGACTCACATTCTAATGTGGATAAACTAGACAAACTAAGCACCATCTTCTGAAGCTTGGATAAGCTTGGATGTCCTAAACGTCTGTGAATTAGGTCCGGAGGATCTGTAACTAGACATGCCTTGGAGGATTTTAGGGAGTTAAGGTAGTAAAGCCCTTCTGATTCAAGTCCTGTTCCAATCGTCTGCCTTGTACTGTGGTCCTACATAATAAAAGAATCATCAATAAAATATATACCACAATAGAGGGCACGAGTCAAACGACTAACAGATGCAAGATTAAAAGGACAGCCGGGGACATAGAGAACGGAATCTAGAGTGACAGAGGATAGGGGATTCGCTTGTCCAACTGCTTTTGCTTTGGTTTGAGACCCATTGGCTAAAGTAACAGGGGGAAGAGACTGTGAATACGCAATATTTGACAAAAGTGATTTATTACAAGAGATATGATCAGAAGCGGCTGAGTCCACAACCCATAGTTTAGGAGGACTAGATTGGAAACACAAGCAAAACAATTACCAGCAATAGAAGTATTAGTCTGAGCAATAGAAGCTACTTGTGGAGATGTCTGCTTACTTGCTCGATACCGAAGGAACTCATTATACTCCCCTTCAGATAAAGAAAATCCCTGGTTACCTATAGTCTCAGTCTGAGCAACATAAGCATTTTTGGGTAGGCGGCCATGTACAGAATAGCATACATCACGAGTGTCCAAGTTTATGACAATAAGAGCACTTGGGTCTAGATCTTCCAAAACGACCTCCTCCTCGTCTATTCTCCATAGTATGAGATGCCCGATTTTCCACTGATTGGGAGATGAGGACAGATGAGTCAAATGTCTGTCATGAGCTCATTGGGTGACGAGGTGCTGCAGCAAGACGAAGTAATCGAGAGTGTAATTCATCAACTGTGGGGACGGTTGGACTAGCCAAAATCTAGTCACGTACTGAATAAGGTCATTAGGGAGTCTAGTGAGTGTAAGAACTAGAAACATCTTCTATCGTTGCTCTTGTTGTTTTTCAATACTAGCAGAAACTGGCATCAACGTCTCAAATTCTTCCATGACTGCCTGAACTTGTCCCAAGTAAGTAAACATATCTAATTCCTATTTCTTCAAGCTTGTCATTCGCGATATTACATCATAGAAACGAGATATGTCATTAGTGTATAGATTACGAGCCTTTTCCCAAACTAAATAACATGTCTGGAATGGACGAAACAACGGCATCAACTTGGAATTAATAGATCGCCACAGGATGCTACATAACTGAGCTGTGTTTTGGTCTTTTCATCACCTTCGCTAGCCTATTTTGTTAAATGATCTTGAACTCCTTGACCTTTACACTATAACTCGACAGATAAAGCCCAATCTAAGTAGTTTGAACCTCCCATTAAAGGTTTTGAGATAATCATAACACTGGAACTGCCGGAACCCGGGTTTCTAGACCCGAAAACATCGATTCCCAAAGACATGGTTGGATTATCACCAGATAACAAAAAGAATCAACTGAAAATTCTCTGAAACAGATGACGAAAACACCGTGTTTGCCGGAAAAGCACTGTAGCTACCGGAAAAAATTCAAAGTGGTTGAAATCAAACGAAAACAAGATGGGTAGGCTCGAAAAAACACGACGAAAACACTACCCAAAAGAAACTTTTCGAAATTCTGGCCGGAGAGGCCCTCACGCGCCGACGCATGGGCGTCGCCGCCAACAGAGCTCTGGCAGGCTCGTGGGGGCGCGTGACTACTTTTTTCAGGTGAACTTTCTGGGGGTTTGGTCGGATTTCTCTTGGGGACCTTTTGGTGGTGTTGGAATTTTGCACAACACTGAAAATTAGTGACTTTGACGCAATTAGTCACTTAGGTCATCGAAAAATTGCACAGTGACTTAGTTATTTTTCCCAGATATCATTGGAATGACGCACAACGATTAATTTCTCACGGTGGCTCTGATACCATGCGAGAAAGCATGGGAGAAAAATATATTATTGATGTATTGATATATATATTACAATGAGCCCTAAATATATACACACATAACATGTCCTACTCCTAATATATATTGGAGTAAGGTTATTTATTTACTCCTATTTACATGACTATTCTAACACTCAACATCTCCGGTCCACGTGCGCTCATATGACCCAATCTCATGTGCCATAGTCTTGCCTTGTCATCATTAGATAATTGCACTGTAGATGCATTTGCAGAGCCAACAATGGTGCTTCCGGCCAATGTGTAAAGGCCGTTCTCCGGCTTGCCTTTCAGCATGACTAAAGAACCTTTAGTCACCTTCATAGTTCCTGCTTCGCTCATGTACCTGTAGCCTTGTTCATCCAGAGTACCCAAGGAGATCAAATTCTTCTTTAGATCAGGAACATGACGGACTTGGTAATAGTCCTCACAACTCCGTCATGGCAGCAAACTCGAACTGAGCCAATGCCAACTATTGCACAAGTTGCATTATTACCCATTACTACGGTTCCTCCACTTTTCGCATAGCTGCTTCAAGCAGGGTCTAACACCTATTTGTTTCCATAACTACTATTATTACATGATGTTGTTAGTACATAATCATTATCAAAATTATGTACCTGTGCAACTGTAGATGCACTAGCCTTTTCCTTGGACTTTGACATTGGGCAAACTCGTTCAAAGTGCCCATTCTTGCCACAACCCCAACACTCTGTATTCTTCTTGTTCACACGAGACTTTGATCTGTGCTTTGATTTGCTCTTTCCCTATTGGCTAGTCCGGCCTCTCACAAAGAGCTCACTTGCCTAGTCATCTCTGTCTCCTTCGATATTCCTTCGCACATCACTAGAGTTAAGTACATGCCGCACTTGCTCAAGCTTGATAGGCTCCTTGTTATACATCATTGAATCTCAATATCACGATATCCTGAAGTCAATGAAAATAGCAAAGCACATGCAAGCGTCTCCTCCTCCCTTTTAATTCCTGCAATATGTAAGTCCATGACAAGTTTATTGAACGCATCTAAATGATCTTGTAATGAAGTACCTGACCACATCTTAAATGTGTGAAGACGTCGTTGTAACAATATCCTTGTTGTCACTAATCGGTCTTGGTATAGCCCTTCTAGCTTTTCCTTAACTATTTGGCCGTCTCTTCGGTGCCCCCCTACTCACTTCACAAAGCACGTTAGGTGCAAGGGATAGTTGGATTGCACTCAATGCATCCGCTTAAATCTTCTCCATGTTGGGAGCTGATATATCCTTAGGATACTTTCCATCAATAGTATGGATTGAACCTTCCCTCCGCAGTAACTTCATCATCTGGATCTTCCAGATATTGAAGTTGTTGTGTCCACTGAATCTGTCGATTTCAAACTTCATGGAACTCATCTTTGCTTGTTCTTCCTCCTTGGATCGTTAAAGAATCTTGTCGCTCTAATACCAATTGTTAGCGGAAACGTAAAAGAAAGAACACAAGATTTAACGTGGTTCTGATCAAAATAATCCTACGTCCACCAGAGAACAATTGCCTTTCTATTATTTAAAAAGGAATGGGAGATTTCCCAATTACACTTAAGAGAATTTCTCTTTTACTCTCTACTCACTACAATGTATTGTATTGTTTGTGGGATGGTTTCTACAAATGAAGGAGTGCATGTATTTATAGAGGTAAGGACCTCCTCTTGATGTCATTGGTGACATCAAACTACCTCCTCTTAATGTCACGGGTGACATCAAAAGAGGAAGTTTCCTCCTAGCATTCATGCCAACTCTTTCTACCAACTCTTCCAATTGGCATGTCATTGTTGACTAAACATAAACCAACATTTTCAGCATGTCATTGTTTGACTAAACATAAACCAACATTTTCAGCATGCCATTGTTTGACTAAACATAAACCAACATTTTCAGACAAGATAGCTTCTAATATGAAAAGAATTCCAGAGACTGCTTCAAGAAAGATATGTAAGAGCATAAGATTCAAATGAATGAATACCGGAATGACGTTTTCATCTATTCTTCGTGGAAGATTTTCCCATATTTTATCTGAAAAAGGAAGAGTTGGCACGTCTCCTTGTCTTAAGAATTTCCATTCTTGTTCCAAAAATCTGCGGGACAAAATCCACATCTCCTTTGAGTTAAAATGAAACTCCAGGTGTAAGAAGCTTTCAGTTCAAAATGCTATCTTACTGCAAGTTTGAGCAGCAAAATGGTAATAATAGAGTAAATCTCTAATACTGTAATATTCAGATTATGAAGCTATAACACAATAAAAGGACCAAAGAGTCTCAATCGAAACATCCAAACAATATATAGATATCCAAGGTATGAAACCCTGAAAGAACCAGATTTTTATCCCTGCCAATTTCTCACCACTAACAAGAAGTTAATAGCACGAACATTGCCATTCGAGTATTACCATGTGTTATATATATCTATATCTATCTCTCTCTCTCTCTCTCTCTCTCTCTCTCTCTCTATATATATATATATATATATATATATATATATATATATATATATATATATATATATATATATATATATATATATATCTTTTCCACATAAGCCCCAACTATCACTAACTTCCCGTGCAAGTTGATCATGCTGATAAAGTACCCATTTCTGACCAGCACAAGTATGATACAGTAAACAAAGTAAACAAAAAGGTCGAGATAACAGCCTGTCAAGGCTGAAGAATATAGGTGAAAGAAAAGGAAACAAAGATTTGAGCTACAAGCCGACAAAGAGGGAATAGATTGCTAATGAAATTTTATGCCCCTTTAGTTCTCAGGCAGTTACAGTCCACGCTGTAATTAATTATCTATTACTATATCGAAGCATATCATAAACAAGACGCTTAATATGCCAAGTTATAGCTTAAATAATGCCAATGTTCAGAATATTTGTCAAAATGGTACTGGCATATGCTATGTTGCAAGAAATCTTCAAAGTCATTGCCGCACCCATGTCGACACAACATAGGTGTAGGTGTGGGTGTGGGATCCATATTGAATTTGGTCCACTTATCTTGGGTACTTTGACTATATTACATGACCGAGAAGTATGGATTGATCGGATATTTGGTTTAATTTTTGGGTTTATGTGTGTGTATATATATATAATTATAAAAGTATGAATACAATGTCGGTTTACAAAAATAACCTTATAATATTAAGCATAATAACTCATAATAAAAGGGCATAACTGAAATTCTAGATATTAGCCTTATAATCCTATTAGTTTTGGGACATAATACTACCTTTAGGAATCCTATTAGTACAATTACTTTCCGGCTGTCTAATTCATATAAAATTGAACAAGTACATATATTTAGTCATGTAATCCTATTACTTTTACGATATACTTCTAAAAATTTCTATTACTAATTTAATTTGAAAAAGTATTATAATGTCCTATTACCAATTTAATGAGAATCTATTATATTGTCCAAATTCATTTTTTTAAAAGGAAAGTCTATATTATTATACCAAAATGGCCCTAAAATATTAAACAAAAGAACTCATAGGGAAAGGGCATAACTTCAATAACTTGTTTTTTGCACTACAATACATTTTTTGCTAATTTTTAATATTTACATGGTGTTTATCGACTTGGAGAAGGCGTACGATAAGGTTCCAAGAGAGGTGCTTGGAGGCGAAGAGCGTGTCGTAGGCCTACATTAGGATGATCAAGGATATGTATGATGGCGCTAAGACGAGGGTTAGGACGGTGGGTGGCGACTCTGGTGGAAATGGGGCTTCACCAAGGATCGGCGCTCAGCCCCCTCCTATTTGCTTTGGTGATGGATGCTCAAACTCGGCATATCCAAGGAGACGTGTCATGGTGTATGCTATTCGTTGACGATATTGTCTTAATAGACGAGTCGAGGGTCGGTGTTAACAAGAGGTTGGAAGTTTGGACCCTCGAGTCAAAGGGTTTCAGACTAAATAGGTCTAAGACTGAATACTTGGAGTGCAAGTTTAGCTCCGAGCCGAGCGAAGAAGGAGTTGGTAGGGACGTGAAGCTTGGTTCGCAGGTCATCGCCAAGAAGGACAGTTTCAGATATCTTGGGTCGGTGATCCAGAGTGACGGAAAGATCGACGGGGATGTCATTCACCGAATAGGGGCCGGGTGGTCGAAATGGAGGCTTGCGTCGGGAGTCTTGTGTGACAAGAAAGTGCCATAGTATCTCAAGGGGAAGTTTTATAGAGTTGTGGTTAGACCAGCCATGCTGTACGGGGCGGAGTGTTGGCCGGTAAAGAACTCTCATATTCAGAGAATGAAGGTAGCGGAGATGAGGATGCTCAGGCGGATGTGTGAGCACACCAGGTTGGATAGGGTCAGGAATGAAGTTATTCGGGAAATGGTGGGGGTAGCCCCAATGGATGAGAAGCTGCGAGAAGCGAGACTCAGGTGGTTCGGGCATGTGCGGAGGAGAAGCCCCGATGCACCGTGAGGAGTTGCGAGCGGATGTCGGTAGTTGGCGCGAGTCGTGGCAGAGGGAGGCCCAAGAGGTATTGGGAGGAGGTGATTAGGCAGGATATGGCTATTATGCGTATTTCGGAGGACATGGCCCTTGATAGGAAAGTTTGGAGGTCTAGTATCAAGGTTGTAGGTTAGGGGCTTCTATTATTTCGCGGGATAAGGATGGGTCGGGGGGAGGGTTCCCGATAGGTTAATATCTCTGTGAGTACTCCTAGAATTACTAATGCCTTTTGTTCATATTGTTGCTTTATTTACTTTGCCTTTTTATATGTCAGTTTTTTGTGGTTTATTCTAGAGTCGCTAATGCTTTTCCTTTTGTTTTGTTTTTGTTTTTTTTTCTCGATCTTTCGCTGAGGGTCGATTGGAAACAACCTCTTTGCCCTATCGGGTAGGGGTAAGGTCTGCGTACATATTACCCTTCCTAGACCCCACCCTGTGGGACTATACTGGGTAGCTGTTGTTGTTGTTGTATGATTTCAAAATTAATAAAATTTGTCTATTAACTTTTTACTAAAAATATTTAGTGATAAAATCAATTTCATCGGAATCCTCTGTATTGGTGATACATTATCACTCCATGCACTGCATTAAGAGTTGAAATTAAGAAAGAAAAAAATATCACCATGATAATATATTTTTATATTATATTTAAATTATTTTCCTACTAAAAATAATATTTTTATCAATTTTTCGTGTAATATTAAGAATACTCGATTACTAAACAACTAAGAAAATATTTTTGAGAATATAAATGTGTGAGAAACAGAGAAAAATATAGTAGGTAAGAGTCAATACCACTAATAGTTCTACAGATATAAAGATCTAAAAGTGAAATGTTCGAAAAAAAGATCTTTTACTCTTTGAAAATAAAATTTATGGATTATAAGACTATAATTAAGATTAAATATTCAAAGCAAGAGAGAAACTAATATTAAGATCTTAATCAACATAGAATAAATTTTTTATGTTAAAATCAAATAAAACAATCATTTAATTAATTATTTAGCAAGAGAATACGATTCAATTATTTTTTTAAATTTATTATATGAGTAAAATTCTTATTCAAGTTAAAAAAAAATTGTAGGGTACATAAATTTATTCCATAAAAAGAGCGTTAGAACACAAAGTAAAAAGGTTAAGATATTATAAAGATTTTATACAAGTGTCTGAGGAAGCACAATTAAAGCTAAATCCTAAACAAGAACAAGCTTTCAAGACTATATTATAAAGAGTGGACTCTGCTATAATGGGATTATTCTTTGTAGATGCCTCTGGCGGAATCGAAATAATATTTTTATTCACGCATTATTTGCAAATATCATATCAAGAGGCATGGCATTGTTAGCAATAATAGCAAGTGGTGTACCAATAACGATTTTATTGTGAGGTCATCCACTTTAGATTTGATATATCTCTTCAAATACCTTAAATAACCATCATAAATATATCAAAAGCAGAGCAATCGTGCTAAAGTTATAAGGAAAGCAAAATTAAATGGAATGAAGCACTTATGGCCAAGTGTCAAACGACATTCTAGATATATATTGGATAGTAATGAACCGTTTGGTGAAAAATTAATGACTTCGGGGGTAATTTATGTCAAGTACTACCAGTAGTTCCAAAATTGACAAAAGCGAAGACAGTAAAAGCTAGCTTGCCAAAGTTACACTTCTAGCCTCAAATGAAAAAAATTCAACTAACAAGAAATATAAAGTAAGAATAGATCCAGTATTCAATGTCTTCTTGCTTCGTTTCGGAAACGAATAAGAGCATCCAATAAAAGATGATTTTGTTCTTCCTAAACACTTCAAGCTCAATGGTAATAGTAGTGCTTTTAATAAGAGAAATTTCTATCATTAGATTAAAACGCAATTTGTGCAAATCACATGATATAATTTAAAAGATATTTTAGCTAGCATAAATGAATATGTTGATCAACCAAATAAAAAGTAGATTGCAAAATTTTAATAGATAAGTTTGTCACTGTATAAATATATAGACTAAATTGATCTTCCATTGTATATAGATCGATTTTAAAGAAAAATATGCCCATCGTGCTACTGAAAAGCTTAAATACGCTAAATAGCTTATGTAATAGCACACAGATAGTACATAAAAGATTCGACAATACCCCACGCATGCAAAAATTTTGATAGGTCAATGTGCTTCTAAGTATATTCTTATCTCTGAATTTAGCTTTCGTCTTCTGAAACCAAGGAATATCCCTTTAAATTTGTGTGAAAATAATTTTTAGTATATTTATGTTTCGCAAATATAATAAATAAAGCAAAAGAACGAACATCCTAAATATTGGACTATATTTACCGCAATATGTTTTCTTGCATGAGCAACTGTATATTCCACTTTCAAGAGGGATACCAAGATCGACAACAAGAGTTCGAGTTAAGGCATAGCAACCAAAGGATTAGGAGAAAACATACACAAAAAAATCTTGTCCACAAAGAGGTGTTCTTTAAGATACCATCACATTACATACTTTTAAACTATAATACATAATTATCTAACTAACATGACAAAATTGATCATTTGTGTAAGTTTTGATGATGTCCTTTATTTTAAATTAATGTATTATGCTAATGTAATACAATGTTTTTCGTCATTTAGATGTTGTATTATTATACATAAAATTTCTCTTATTAATTAAATTTTATTGTTCCTTCATATAAATAAATATTTTAATTGTCATGTGTCATTATTAACATGCAACGCATGTTCATAGATATGATAATGCTTTTCTATTAAGCGAGATGTCTTATGGATAAAATATAGGTGTTTATAAAGAAATTGTTTTTATTAGTTTTAGTTTAACAACTTTAACTAATTGAAATATATATTTTATATGTCGTAATACACATTTATTGGTCGTATCTCGGCACCCGTATCCACACTTGGATCCACACCCCCAAATCCTACAATCTATGTGATGAAGAATCTGACCTCTAGATCGGCACTTCGGCACCTGTATAGGATACCGCACCCGAGTCCGAGCAACATAGGGCATATGCAATATAATCATGACCAAGAAATAGTTAAGGAAAATCAGAAACAAGATTTAGCTGCAGTCATTACTGTAATAGACTACAATTAACAAGAAGTAAATCATGTAGCATGGATGTCAGCATTATTTTAGAGCCACGAACACAGTTCAGCTTACTTTCTTATGGTACCAAAAAGGGACTTGCTGCAGTGGAACCCTAATGAATCCAAGTGAAGTAAAATTGGCCCCAGTTTGTCTTCTTTATCTGGTATGCAAATTATAACCAAGCTCCAATGAAGACTAAAAAGAGAAGAACCAATAAAAGGACATCAACAGCAGCTCAATGAAAATAGTCTAAGAGAACAGAAAGCTATCTAAAATGTGCCAAAACAGATAAAAATATAAATTGGAGCAAAGTCATTGAATCCCTCTGCCAACTATGAATACAAAGATCTTTAATTTATTTATTTATTTATCTTTGAGAAATAACTAAGAACTCTAAGTTAGTTGACAAAAGATAGAAAAGGTAAATAAATCTCAGGAATTTACCACTTTTATGGAGATATCTATCCATCATCAATAAATTATATTACCTTATCAAAAAAGTAGTTCCTAGCTGCCTTACAATAATACAGTAGTTGCTTGTTGAACCTAGAGAAATTCTAACACTCCTTTAAACTAGAGTGCTCAGGTTATAATTATATGCTCTAAACTTGCCACAATGGTCTCTTGTCTGAATATAACCAAAACGTGACAGCAAAATGAATGACATCATCGAAAACTCAGAAACAATTTTCTCCTCTTTTTTCCGGGATAGGAGGTCCCTTTGCATAATATGGACCATTCAGCTGGAGCGCCACAGAAGGAGTATGAAGGGAAAAAGGAAGGAATTCATTTGTGAAAATTAGTGCCTAAAAGCACTCTATCATTTGTGTAAACAGGGAGAGACAAACGGAATAGATGACTTTTTCCTTTTCAAGATTTCCTACAAAAGAATACAGCACTTTCTTGCTGCAGCAATGCTGTAAATATAATAGTTTTTAGTAGTAATAAAAATATATGCTTAACCAGCTACATAATTACCTTTCACTAATTAAGTAGTCGACAAATCAACCTTCACTAATTATTATAGATATAATGCTTTCCAGAATGGAAGGGACGTCCTCATCAGCAAATCAGATAGTTGTATTGCACAGAATATGGTCCATCAGGTTTAAAATCTATTTGCTTCCACTATATAAATCTTATTTCAAAAATCAATTGAAATCAGATTCTTCAAAGATTTCATATCAAATAGTAGGTGGAGATGGGATTTGCCAAGTCTTTTATTACCTGCCGGTGTTGTTAACAAGATACAAAAAACGTTGAAGTGGCTCAGAACAGGAAAGATTGGGCCTACAGGACTCTGGAAAGACTTATGCAAGGACTGCAAGGTTATTCCGGGGGAGTCCCTTTCGACTCTTCATAGACTCCTAGTGATGGATGTCGGCCTCTGGGTGAAGAGGAAGAGGAGGAGTGCTCGGGGACGACCGCGAATTAGATGGGGTGCTCTGACTAAGGAGAAAGCCCATGAGTTTGAGAGGAGGTTAGTTGATGGTGGAGCTTGGAGAAGTTCTGGGGAAGCGGACGCAATGTGGTCGGAGACGGCGAACTTGGTTAGGGAGGTAGCACGGGATGTGCTCGGTCGGGGTAGCCAAGGGCTATTCTGGTAGACATCAGGGTGATTGGTGGTGGAACGATGTAGTCCAAGAAAAAATGGAGGTAAAAAAGGCGGCGTTTGCTAAGTTGGCAGGGAGCACTAACGAGGATGAAAGGAGAGTGAACAGGGAGACCTACAAGGCGGCGAGGAAGGAAGCAAAGCCGGCGGTTACGGAAGCTAAAAACGCGGCGTTTGGTCGCATGTACGAGGAATTAGGGGAGAGAGACGGGGACAGGAAGTTATTCCAGTTAGCTAAAGTAAGGGAGGGGAAGGCGCCGGATCTAGACCAAGTTCGGTGCATCAAGGACGAGGATGGTAGAGTTTTGATGGGTGAGTCTCGGGTCAAGCAGAGGTGGGAGACGTACTTTCGAGATCTTCTTAACGAGGAGGGGGATCGCAACATAGAGCTTGGGGAGCTGGGGCATTCAGAGAACCATAGAGACCTTGGGTACTGCAGGCGCATTAGGGTGGATGAGGTCATAGGGGCTTTGCGAAGGATGAGTAGGGGCCGAGCGACCGGGCCTGACGAGATCCCGGTGGAGTTTTGGAAATGCATGGGTAGGTCAGGAGTGGAGTGGCTCTCTAGGTTGTTCAATGCGATCTACAGGACTAAAAGGATGCCGGAGGAGTGGAGGTGGAGTACGGTGGTGCCCTTGTACAAAAACAAAGGGGATATCCAGTGTTGCAACAACTATAGGGGTATCAAATTAATAAGTCATACCATGAAGGTATGGGAGCGGGTGATCGAGGCGAGGGTGAGGGAGATGACATCTATATCGGTGAACCATTTTGGTTTCATGCCGGGTCGCTCCACTACAGAAGCTATCCACCTTGTCAGGAGATTGGTGGAACAATTCAAGGATAAGAAAAAGGACTTGCACATGGTGTTTATCGACTTGGAGAAGGCATATGACAAGGTCCCAAGGGAGGTGCTATGGAGGTGCCTAGAGGCGAAGAGCGTGCCGGAAGCCTATATCAGAGTAATCAAGGACATGTACAATGGAGCTAAGACTAGGGTTAGGACGGTGGGCGGTGACTCAGACCATTTCCCGGTGGTTATGGGGCTCCATCAAGGATCGGCGCTTAGCCCTCTCTTGTTTGCCTTGGTGATGGATGCTATAACCCGACATATTCAGGGGGATGTGCCTTGGTGCATGCTATTTGCCGATGACATAGTATTGATAGACGAGACGAGGGTCGGTGTGAATGAGAGGCTAGAAGTATGGAGACAGACTCTCGAGTCTAAGGGTTTCAAAATAAGCAGATCTAAGACTGAATACCTGGAATGCAAGTTTAGCGCCGAGCCGAGCGAAGTAGGCAGGGACGTAATGATTGGAGCTCAGGTCATTGCCAAGAGGGACAATTTCAGATATCTTGGGTCGGTGATTCAGGGGGACGGAGAGATTGACGGGGATGTCACTCATCGTATAGGAGCGGGATGGTCGAAGTGGAGGCTTGCATCAGGAGTCCTGTGTGACAAGAAAGTGCCACTGAAACTCGAGGGAAAATTTTATAGAGCTGTGGTTAGACCTGCCATGTTGTATGGGGCGGAGTGCTGGCCGGTGAAGAACTCTCATGTTCAGAGAATGAAGGTTGCGGAGATGAGGATGCTCAGGTGGATGTGTGGACTTACCAGGTTAGATAAGATTAAGAATGAAGTTATTCGAGAGAAGGTGGGGGTGGCCCGGTGGATGAGAAGATGCGTGAAGCGAGGCTCAGGTGGTTCGGGCATGTGCGGAGGAGAAGTCCTGATGCCCCGGTGAGAAGTTGTGAGCGACTGGCGGTGGTCGGCGTGAGGAGAGGCAGAGGGAGGCCTAAGAGGTATTGGGGAGAGGTGATTAGGCATGACATGGCTATGATGCATATTTCCGAGGACATGGCCCTTGATAGAAAAGTCTGGAGGTCTAGTATCGGGGTTGTAGGATAGGGGCTCCTAGAATTTTTTGTACTCCTTTTCCGGGGTTGGATGAGGCTTGTCAGGACGACTCATAGATGATTCGTGCATTGGATTGTGTCCCCCTTATGGTAGTTATTTATGGTAGCTACTGTTTGATATTATTGCATGTCATTTTATGTATAATTCTTATGTTTAGATAACTATTTATGCGATTTTCTGCCGGAATTACTAATGCTCTTTTGTTTTTGTTTTTGTTGTTGCTTTCCCTTCCCTTCTCTAAGCCGAGGGTCGATTGGAAACAACCTCTCTACCCTTTTGGGTAGGGGTAAGGCTTGTCTACATATTACCCTCCCCAGACCCCACCTTGTGGGACTATACTGGGTAGTTGTTGTTGTTGTTGTTGTTGTTGTTTCTCTACAAAATCAGCTTGGCAACAATTAAGGACATCTAGAAGTGAACCCTTCATTGGCAATTCTTGTGGCACAAAAGAATGCCTTTTAAGGTGTCTTTTCTGATTATGAGACTTCTGAAGAACAAAGTCTCAACAGATGAAGGGATTCAAAGAGTTGGTATCATGATTCCTTCAAGATGTAGTTGCTGTACCAGACATCAACAGGAGACAAGCTCACATCTATTTGGTGATAGTAACATTGCTAGACAGGTTTGGAATTTTTTCTCCAGTACATGTGGCATAAGGCATACGACAAGATCAGGTAGGAGTTTGGTGATGCAGTGGTGGCTGACTATACCAAAGAACGAAGTGCATAGGGTTCTATTACAATGTCTTCCATCTGTAATTTGTTGGGAAATATGGAAGAACAGGTGTGCAGCAAGGTTTGAAAATTTACATATGTCTAGTAGGTATATCATCTGGGACATAAAGAACAGAATCCAAAGTGACGGACGAAAAGGGATTAGCTTGGCCAACTCCTTTTGCTTTTGATTGGACTCCATTGGCTAAAGTAACATTGGGAAGAGACTGTGAATAAACAATATTTGACAAAAGTGACCTATTACCAGAGATATGATCAGAGGGATTTAGTCAATGACCCACGGTACAAGAGTAGTAGACTGAGAAACACAAGCAAAGGAATTACCAGCAACAGAAGTATCAGTTCGAGCTATAAAGGCTACTTTTGGAGATGTCTGCTTACTTGCTGGATATCAAAGGAACTCATTATAAACCCCTTGAGATAAAGAAAACCTCTGGTTACCTGCAGTTTCGATTTGAGTAACATGAGCATTTTTAGGTGGTCGATCTTGCAAAGAGTAACACACCTCACGGGTGAGTCCAAGCTTATCACAACAAGAACACTTGGGTCGAGACCTTCCAAACAACCTCCTCCACTATTCTCCCTAGTATGAGATGCCTGATTGTCAGCTATTTTTTTATGAGATTACTGTGTGACTAGGCGCTAAAGCAAGGCGAAGTAATTGAGAGAATAATTCATTAACTGTAGAAACATTCGGACTAGCCGAAATCGGGTCACGTACTAAATTAGGAAGTCCAGCGAGTGTAATAACAAGAAACATGTTGTGTTGTTACTCTTGTTTCTTTTCCATACTAGCAGAAACTGGCATCAACTTGTCAAATTCCTCCAAGACTACATGTACTTGTCCCAAGTAGACATATCCAATTCCTGTTTCTTCAAGTTTTTTTTATCCGCGATATCACATCATAAAAACAAGATATGTCATTAGTATATAAAGTGGGTGCCATTTCCCAAAGTAAATGACATGACTGGAATGGACGAAACAATTGTATCAACTTGGGATCAATAGATCGCCACAAGATACTACATAATTGAGCATCGATCTTCTCCCAAAGTGCTTTGACCTTTTCATCTCCCTCACCAGCCTTTTTGGCTAAATGATTTTGAATATCTTGACCCTTGCACCACAATTCAACAGAGGAACCGCAAGCTAAATAGTTTGAACATTCCATTTTAAGGGCTCTGAAGTAATCATGAAGCTTCAATTTCCAGAACCCGTGTTTTTAGAACGAAATAGATTAAATCCCAAAGACATCTTAGGGAGAGGTAACAAATAATAAAAATTATCAATTGTATATCGCGGAAACAGGTGACAGACACACTGTTTTTGCCAGAAAATCACTATTTCTGCAGGAAAATTACTGTTTCTGCAGATAAAAATCACTGTAGATGCCGGAAAATTTGAAAAGTGATCAGAATAAAAAAAATAATGGATAGGCTCAGAATTATAGGGTGAACAATCTGTCAAAAAGGACTTTTATTAAAATGTGGCCAGAAACTACCTCACGTGCCGGCGCGTGAAGTTAGAACCTCGCCAGAAAAATTTCTCTGCTGGAGAAATTTTTGTGGGTCGGTCGCCAGAGACTAAATTACTTCGTGGTGGTGTTAGTTTTTGCACAACACTGACGGAATATGACTTCGACGTAGACAGCCCTAGAATCACCAGAAAACTGCGCGTTTGACTGATTGTTTCTTTCCTGGAGTTGCTGGTATTTTGCACAACGATTGATATCTCACGGTTGCTCTGATTCCATGTGAGAATTAGCATGGGAAAAGAATATATTATTGATCTCTTAACAACAACAACAACAACAACAACCCAGTATAATCCCACTTAGTGGGGTCTGGGGAGGGTAGCATGTACGCAGACCTTACCCCTACCCTGGGGTAGAGAGGCTGTTTCCAAATAGACCCCCGGCATCCTTCCCTCCAAGAACTACCCACCTTATTATTGATCTCTTAACTATAATACAATGTGCCCTATTTATAACTATACACAATACATATCATACTCTTATTCCATGTGAGACTAGGATTAATTACATATTAATTACATAACTATCTAACAACTGAGCTAACTTTACTAGGACCTCAAATGCTTGAATGAACCAAATGAAAGGGAGACTTCAGCGAAATATCGTTCGAGTGTGTTTTTGGAGTTGATACAACTCACAGTATAATGCCAGATAATTTGGACAACTAAGGTACCATTTTCTGAAGTTTGGATAAACTAGGATGTCCGAACCATCTAAGGATTAAATCTGGATTCCACAGAATCAGAGGCTGTAGTTGAAATAAACTAGGAGAATTGAGGAAATAAAGTTCATGCAACTCACGCCCTGCGCCAATCAACTTTCTTGAAGTGTGGTCTTGTATGACAACAGAATTGTTAAAGAATGAGGTTGAACAGTTTAGAATACTAGACAAACGACTGATTGATAAAAGGTTAAGAGGACAACCAGGGACATAAAAAACATTATTCAGAGCCAAGGAGGGTAACAAATTGGCTTGACCAACTCCGGTCACCATGATCTTGGATTCTTTAGTTAAGGTAATAGTTAGAAGGGATTGGGAATAAATTAGTTAAAGTAAAAGTTACAAGGGATTGGGAATAAATAACAGCAGACAAGAAATTTGTTACCAGAAATATTATCAAAAGCGTGCTAATCAATAATCGAAGGGCCAGTGGACTATGAGATACAAGCAACACGATTATCGGTCTGGGCAATTGAAACAACCTGTGGAGATGCTTGCTTACTGGCCTGATATGGAAGGAAGTCATTGTACTCCGCCTCAGAAAGGAGAACGTCGGATTGGTTAGGTTACCTATGCACTCAGTTTGGAATCATGAGCATTTCTGGAAGGTCAACCATGTAATGAGTAACACTTCTCACTAACATGACCAATTCTACAACAAACATTACATTTCGGCCTAACTTTCCAAAATGACCTCCACTCCAATTTCCAGTCCGAGATACTAGGATAGAAGAATCTGTCGATGTCACTATATGACTGGATGGAATAGTAGGTGGTGCCGCAAGAGAGAACAAATATCCACCAAGGAACAGCGGGACTAGCCAAAAATTGGTTATGCACCGAGTCAAGATCAGACCAAAGCAAGCAAGTGTTAGAACGAAAAAACATCTTCTGACGTTGTTCTAACTGTCTGTCAGTACTAGCAGTAATGGGTATCAACTCATTAAACTCTAACATAACTATTGGACCTAGTCCAAGATAGGTAGCCATATCCAAATCCGGCTTATTTTTATTTTCATATCTAAATCCTGCTTTTTAAGGTTAGTGAACCGAGAATCACATAACAAAAGCGAGAAAGACCATTTGTGCATAAAGCACGAGCCTTGTCCCAAACTGAAGAAAGGTCTGGAATGCACAAAACATACGCATCAACTATGAGTTAATCGACCCATAAAAAGCTATACAATTGAACATCAATCTTTTCCCGTTCTATCGGAACTATTTCATTAATACCCTTATCCTTTTTCATAAGCACAATAATTACAAGATCCAAACACAAATAAACCAAGTAAAAAAAGCTCCAACAGTCGCGTAGAAAAGTTAAAGTTTTGTAAACCAATCTCATGGTAAAGGAAACCACAGAACTTACTCTTCATGTATGGGAAGAAATATATAGGCTTTCTCAAATATATTCACCCCTTTCCACCACCTTCTTAGTTTGAAAAATGAAGCTTCCTTTTCATTCTGCTGTAGAGAATTAGGAACTAGATTCAGATTTACTGATATTCAAATGATGTGACACACTGAAAGAACTAGGATAGGAAATGAAAATAGTATATATTAGTTCCGTAGCATTCAGTATATATACAACTAGAAAGTCAAGAACAAATGCCATAGTTATCCGGCACCATACATTTCACTGCCACTGTACATTTTGTCTTCGGAGTGTTCAGACGGATGTGTTGAAGACATAACTAATTAAATAAGAGTTTGCTCTCTCTAACAACTTAAACTTCTAATGAGATTGTCGCACACATCAACATGATATCAGAGCACGCAGAGATCCTAGGATCAAGTCTCACCGCCACCCATTATCAACATAATTTCCACGTGCTTGGCCATGAAAAATAAAGGTGTGCTCTCTAATAGCTTAAGTTTTTAGATGAGACGGTCGCACACTTCAATACTGATAATATGAAGACAAGAAATATTAAGAGAAACATAACATTTACACAAGAATCAATCAATGTCTAAGCACCTTTTACTGGGTCATTTACCTTAAGTATCTCATCTTTTCAGAAAAAACAAATAAAGACAAGGCCAATGCTCTCTTCACAATCAGGTGTATTAAAGATAATCCAAATATCAACTCCATATTTGTCCCAAATTAAAGAAGCTGCAAACAAGGGTCAGTACTTCATTTAGGATAACTCCACCAAGTTCAATATTAAACTATAGCAGAAAAGACTTTCATTTGTCTTGACGTACCCATGTCAAACATGTATACCATGGCTACTTCATGCAGATTTTTCAAAAATACACTAAAAATGAGAAAGAAACTTAACTTATCCATACTAGATACTTGCAGACACCAGGATTAAATTTAAACTTGGAAGCCAAGTTGATGTAACATAGTTATTAATATGGAAACCAGAACAAAATTACAAGTCTTGCAGCACAAAATTTATTAGCTAAACTATGACGACTCGATAGGTCATTTTGAGTTCTAGCCTTTCCATGATTCGAGACCTCCCGTAGCTTCATTTGATGTTTCTTGGTTTGCATGTGGTCTGTGTCTCTTTTCGAAAAGCTTTTATGTGAAATTTTGACGAAAATGAAAATTTTTACTAAAGATGAGGCTAGAGTTGACTATGGTTGACATTTTGTGTAAACAACTCCGGATCGGTGTTTTGACGATTTTGGTAGGTCCGTATTGTGATTTTGAACTTGGGCGTATGCCCGAAATTGCATTCGGAGATCCCTAGGTTGATTTGACTTGTTTTGCAAAAGTTAGTAATTTGAATGTTGGAAATTTCCTAGGTTTGACCATAGGTTGACTTTATGGCTAATCGGTTCGGATTTTGATTTTGAGATATAGTATGGGTCCGTTTTGCTATTTGAAACTTGTCTGCAAAATTTGGTGCAATTCGGAGTTGGTTTGATAGGATTCGGACCAGTGATTAAAAAAGCGAGCACTTCCTCGCTTTAAGCGAGAAGTCGTTTCTGCCATTAAAAGCGACTCTGGTACGAAAAAGCAACCGCTTCTATGTAAAAAGCGAGAAGCGGTGAAGCGAGAAAAAGCGAGAGAAGCGTCCACTTCTTTGTTTAAAATACCCAAAGCCCTATTTTATAAAAACTTGGTATTCTAATCAGTCTAGACTTCTTCGATTTCTTTGAGACTTCAACAATAGTGAGAAACTAGGGTTCTTCAAACAACATCAGCAATTTCTTCCTCACTTCTTCATTAACTTCAAACAACAGCAGCAATTTCTCTTCTTCAAACAAGGGTTGTTCTTCTTCTTTTTCAACAGTACAACAGCAACTTTCAACAGGTATGTTCTGCACTTTTGATTTTCATTTTTCTTCTTTTTCTTTCTAAACATCCAAAAAGCGCAGAAATGCTAGCGAATTTTTTTCAGAAAAATTAGGCCCAAGTTTTTAAGTTTTTGCCCAACTTTGTCCCTAGTTGATGAAGAAGAAGAAGAAGAAGCTGAAGATGACAAGCAATAATTATGATAGTGAAATACAAGAATTTGACAATCTTGCAGAAGAATAGGATGCTCATTTTGTACTTTAAATTGATGCTACTCTTTAGTTTTTTAATTGAAGTATTGAACAGTTGCTTACAATTACATGTGTTTTCTATGCAATATTCTTTTTAATTATTTTTTTAAATTCTGCTTCACTTAAAAAAAGCTAGCGATTCGCTTCTCGCTTCTCGTGAAATAGGGGTTGTCGCTTTTCCTCGCTTCACACTCTGATTCGAACACTTGGTTGCAATTCTAGAGATTCTTTAGTTTTCCTTTGAAATTTCATTCGCTTTGATGTTTGATTTGTAGTTGTAGATGTCATTGTGGTGCCTTGATCGCGCGAGCGAGTTCATATGATGCTATTATACTTGTGTGCATATTTGGTTTGGATCCCGATGGTCTCGGGTGAGTTTCGGCCGCGTTTTGGAGGAGTTTGGACAATTTGAGGACTGCAGGTGCAGTGCAGTGCCTGTATCTGGTGCCTGCTGCAGATCTCGCAATTGAGAGCCTCGCTTTTGCGAACAATAGAACGCACTTGCAATCATGGGATGGGGGCTAGGACTTCGAATTTGCGAAGTAGGAGTCGCATTTGCAATGGATGTTGCGTCCACAATTGCGACTTTGGCATCGCAATTGCATTGCAGTGTTAAGTTGGGGTAGCTTCACATTTGAAAAGAAGTTGGTTGCATTTGGAAGGTTGGGCAATTCGCATTTGTGACTTTTGGGCTTCTGATGCAAAGTTCGCATTTGAGACCTTTGTTTCGCATTTGCGATGTTCGCAATTGCGACATTCACAACTTGGTAAAAGTGGGGAAAATCGGGACTTAGCTCACTTTTTACACCATTTCTCAACCCTAAATACTCTTTGAGGCGATTTTTCAAGAGATTTTTCTTCCCAAAATCATTAGTAAGCAACTCTAATCCACTTTCTTTCAATTCCTATTACTTTTCATGAGATTTCAACATCAAATCTAGGATTTCCATTATATAAATTAGGGAATTGGGTAAATTTTAGGAATTTTCAAAAATTGAGATTTAGACCTCAAATTGAGGTCAGATTTCGAAACAAATCACATAACCGAGCTCGGGGTGAATGGGTTTTGTCCAAATTTCGGGTTTAGACAAGGCGGCCCCAGGGTTGACTTTTTCAAAAATGATAAAATTTGAACTTTTCTCATTAATGAGTAGTTTCAAGCTCTTTTTGAATCGTTTGATCGATAATTTGCTATATTTGGTTGGTTTGGAGGCTTGTTCAAAAGGCAAGGACGTGTTTGATTGATTGCTACTTCGTAGCGTGAAGTGTTGTGTCTAACCTTGACTTAAGGGAATTAGGACTTGTTAAGCTATTGTAAAGTGAATTATGTGGGAAAACGGCGTATATGCGACGTGACGAGTATATATGCGCCGTCTTGGGATTTAGCATGCGTGATTGGGCTAATTATTTCCACGTCTACATTTATTCCATGTTATATCTTGTTATATGCTTTAACTATTACATGTTCTTACTTGACATTTATACTATACTTGTGAATTGTTTTAATTGTCACTACCTTTAATTTGTTCATTTCTCACACAATTTCTACTTATTTGCTACTTGTTTTGTCTCTCTTGCCTTAATTGTGCATTCTCATTGTCACATGTTTTTCCTGCTTCTATTGTCCTTATATTACTCAATGCACTCTATAATGTTGTATCGCTTATGTGAGTCGTTTAGTTGTTCTGTACTGATGAATTGGTAAAGTTTGAGATTTCGAGATATTGGATATTCTCTATTCATTTTGTGGTTCTTTAATGTTCAGTACATTTCACCTTTTTGTGTTGATATTTTGTATATATTGTTGTTGAGTTGTTTTATGTTAATGATTTGAAATTGTTTCGGGATCGAGTTGCACGCTACAACGGAATTGAACGATATTAAAATGATATGAAGGAATAAGGACAGATTATGATATGAACAGATGATGATATAGTTGGATCGGGTTGCGCACCACAATGTATTTGATATGTTGAAATTATTTGAGATTGTAGAGTTATCTTCGGTTTTGTGATATGAGACTTGAGACTTTATTATTCTGGAGCTCCCTAGTAGTCGATCTTCGGGTCCGTTTATATGAGTTTATTGCTTTATTTTCATTCCTGTTTTTCCGTTATTATTATTTCGTACAGGTTATTTGTGAGTGACTTGCCATAGCCTCGTTACTACTTTGTCGAGGTTAGGCTCGGCACTTACAGAGCAAATCGGGTTGATTTTACTCATGCTACACTTCTGCACTTCTTGTGCAGATACTGGTGTTGGTCCCGGTGGCGCGTAGCGAGGCTGCTCCGACTCAGCTGCTTTTGGAGACTTGAGGTATAGCTGCATGGCGTCCGCAGCCTTGGAGTCCCTTTCTTTATCCAGTTTCACTTATATTTAGTATCATACAATTGTACTTTATTTCAGACCGTATTTGAAGTATTCTAGATGTTTTTGTATTCGTGACTCCAAATTCTGGGATATCTTTAGATCACGTCATTTAGTATTTTATCACTCTATTTCAGACTATTATAGTTTATTATTATTAATGTTTTGATTTGAATTGTTAAAACTGGTTAAGTAATTTAGCTAATGTTGGCTTGCCTAGCAAGTGAAATGTTAGGCGCCATCACGGTCCCGGGGGTGGTATTCCGAGTCGTGACATAAACATGCAAGCAAAAAATGTTAACTGAGAGGAAACATAATACCTTGCTCAGTACAGCCTCTTTGAGCTTCTTGTAGAAATATGTATTGAAAAAGTGATACTCGTCTACATCTGCATGAGCTTTTGTCTTCTGGAGGTACCTAGAAACATGAAAATGCAATTAGTATATCAGATTGAGAGAGTGAGCATCAAGCTTTGTCTTATTCCTTCACTGGAAACATCAAAAAATTGACCAAAAAGGAAATAGGTTCACATAAACTGGAACAGAGGGAGTAGTTACTAAGACAAAGTATGAAGTCAAGGTTACGATTGATTGATAAAGAAGTTCACATAGTATCACAATATCAAAATATCATGATGATTAATACGCTAGTTAATATGATTTTTATCTTTTGTGTGATCATTTGTGACTCCAACCAATTGAAGATATATTCATATGAAGGGCACAGCTTAGAACAGAAGATGTCAACAATAGAAAGTATTTTACTAAAAGAAAATTCTTTTATTTTACTAAAAGAAAATTCTTTTACATACAAATGTAATTTGTATTTAGTAACCTAATAAGTATTCCTTTCTCTGCGCCAGGAATTAAGAATAGTACACCAACAACGGTAGCCTTCAGTCTTTTTTATTATCTCTGGATTAAGGAAACAAGAGTCAAGCCTGGGAGCTAAAAGGGCATTCGAGTGCACTAAGCTCTCTCTATGCTCGAGGTCCTAGGAAGGATTGGGACCACATTGGGTCTGTATATGCAGCTTACCTCGCATTCCACAATTGATCTTTTTTACGGCTTGTACTCGTGACCTCCTTGTCACACGTGGGCAAGTCTTGCCCGTGCCAAGCTATTATACACGAAATATATCCTTTTTAATAAGCAGCTACTTCTATGATATTAAATGCTATGACAGATTGGAAACACAACTAACAATAATGCAAGTGTTCACCAACTTCATGCATTCGAGAAGTCAACTTTTTTCTATGAAGACAGAAAGGTCTGCGTACATTATCCTCCCCAAACCCCACTTGTGGAATTATTCTGGGTATGTTGTTGTTGTTGTAGAGAAAGTGAAAAGCTATATAAAACAGCTCCTTAAAATTAATTTCATAAGCAATTTATATTAGTTATTAGTTAGGAGGTAATTATTAGTATACCATAAATATTTTCAGGTGGCTAACTGCAATAGTATTAAATGATTGCTGATGTTGGAAAAGGCAAAACGATATTACTGTGATACCCATTAAATTCAAACACAAGATTTCAGAAAAATTAATATTACATGACTGTGTCTGTATATGCATATGCAGACACACACCAACATAGCTAAGCTCTATAATAGACATTATACTAGAAACTGCTGTAATGAGAAACAGCAAGTTAGAAAAAAGCTCTATGTTCAAAAGGTGATTATTTTCTTTGGAACTTACATGGATATTCCTTAATTTCATTCCTTTTTTCCTTTTTCTTAGGACATACCTGAAGCAACCTATTCCGAGCAGATGTCTAATCTATCAATTCATTGATCAACGAAGTAACTACTAGACAAAATCTTTTTGTAACTTACCGGATGTAGAAATTCATTATAGTCGATGACAAATATGCTTCAGGTGCAAGAGATTCCATATCCGAACAACATATTTCAACTGATTCAGGATCAACCCTATTTTAATGGTAAAAACAATAAAGAAACACTAAGCAATAAAAGAGAAATCGTATGCCCAAGGTAATAAGTAATGCATACTGGATTAGTAAGGTTGTCATTCACGCCATACCGTGAAGGATAGTAGACCTTGGTTGCATTTCTGCTGGAAAAGAAGAACAAAAGAAATATCAACAATTGCTCACGAAAACTCAAATCAGGAGCTGATATGTCATTGTGAGAACAAACATACTAATATATTACCATTCAACAACTTCGTCCATTCGCTCTGCCGCTTTATTTGCATCAGGTTCCTCCTCATCCACAAGAACAACAGCCTCCCCCTAGGAAAATAAAGAACCATATGACGAGAAAGACCACATTAGGAATAAAATATAAGCTCATGACTTCCAAGAGAATGAACTGTATTTAGGGGAAAAAGAACAAGTAAAGCACGAGAGGCTACAGCAATTCATCATGTCCCTCCGCAATGTCTTAGCAAACTTTCTTTTTCTTATTTTTCCTACTTTCGGATCAAGAAGAATACGGAGGGACTAAGCGGTTGAAATAATAATAAGCTCATCAATCAATGTGTACCTACTGCAACTAGCCACCCCCACCCCGTGAAGGAGGAAAGAAAACGAGAGAAAGAAAGAGGTAGTTTTGGTGGTTGTTTGTTTGATCATGGATAAAACTCTATTGTGCTAGACAAACTTACACCAACAATCAGTCAACCCATGCGCCACTGAATTTAATCCCCCACTGCCACAGGAACTCTTACAGCTCAGCATATGCAGCAAGTCTTTAGTAAGTAGATATTGCTAATCCACCAAAGGACTTAAAGATATCGTCAGAAACCCAATAGCAGCTCCCAATATAGTGACGAGAAAGTAGTACCATGCCTACACAGAAGTAAGCCGGAATGGCATAACAAAGATATGGGGAAAAACTTACATTTGCATGCCTTTTAGTATGTGAAGATTGGGCTTGAGAGGCTTTAGTCCTGAAAAAGAAAACGGTTAAATCACTCGCAAACATGTTTTCCGTGTGTTTCATTATTTATAACAACTAATAGATACAAATAGCAGCCAAGGGGAGGCCGGAAAGCAAATGAATAATCATAAAAAGTAAATTACATGGCTCATGCATCGTATTTTAAGCAAACAAGTACTATAAATAATGTCTCAATGATAACTTGAAAATCATATGTGCTTCTTTAGAATATCAAACTACTCCCTCTGTCTCATTTTACGGACACTTTTTCCATTTCAGACTGTACCAAAGAGTATGGCGCATTTCTATCTTTAGAAACAATTCAACTATACATTTCGTATTTTACCCTTAATGAGATGATTTATAGCTACACAGAGGTCTATGACTTGTTTTAGACCACAAATTTTAAATGTCTTTTTTTCTTTCTTAAACTCTGTGCCCAGTCAAACACCGTCACATAAAATGGGATAGAGGAGTAACATTATGAAGAAAATGATCTCCCTAGTAACTTTGGACTTAAAAGTTGGAATTCAAGTAGGAAAAAAGGGAACAAAGGGAAGAATTACAAAGAAGTGAGTGATTCAAACGTAAAGGAAAAAGTGCACATTCTCAAGCACAGGTTTGGCTCGATAAGGGATGGGGGAGTACAATCCCCCCTACCTCTTAACCACATTATTTTTTTTATTTGCACCGGGTATACGAGTCTCTTAGAGCCCGACTAATCCCGGTGGTGCACAGGCTCTCGGCAAGGAGTTCCCGCGAGTGCACCACGGTTAATTCAGGCTTTACCCAATCTGATGGCCCTCAGAAATTGTTTGCACCCAGTGGGTTTCAAACTTGAGACCTTGAAAGGGAGCAAACCCCAAGGCTCAAGTCAATTGCCACCGGGCCAACCCCTGAGGGTTACCTCTTAACCACATTTTGGTTCATTTTTTGGGGGATTCAGATCATGAACCCCAATTGGTGTCTGTTGTTTAGGTAAATAACCCATCTGGTCTAATGAATGGATTAGCTATCCCACGAGGATGCAGGATCAGTATTCCTATGTGATTGGGGAATGGAAATCCTATTGTACCCCTAATAAGGCATAGATTTACGTTTTACTAAGTGGAACACACTCTCCACCTCCAACCTTACGGTTGTTGGTTCGAATCACCATGTTACCTATCGAAAAAGAATTAGGATAGTAAGATAAAAAGAATTTATTGAATCTCTTCCACGATCATCTGAAAACAATAACCCCCAATCACCTCACAGTAACTCCTTCACCAATCCACTTGTAAGAATCTCCTCACGGGAGTCTGGATGTACTTTTAATCCACCTTATCATATTCGGGCACCAAAATATCATTCCTAAATTCGGGCATTTAATCGTGTAGCTTAATTCTTTGATAAAAACATTTAAATGAAAATGTTACAGATCAAACTCGAGAGAATTTTATGCAGTGAAGAAGAAAGGAGTATTGTCCACAAATATTGTTGAATGAAACTGTATAAGAAATATCAGTGTAGAAAACCGTAGGGAGATCAAAGATAAGGAGTATTATCCACAAAGATTGCTGAATAAACAGACTAGGAAAGACCAGTATACAAAAGTGGTAGGGAGATCAAAGATTAGGCTGCAGGAATTTTTCCTCCTTTTTCTAATTGCTTGGGAATAACTTCTTTTTCCATGACGGTGGAGTCTGTGCCAGCTTGCACATCTCAGCTATTTCAATAGGTACTTGCTGCCTCTCACCAGTTGTTTAGCCAAAAAAATTTAAAGGACCTAACAGTTTGCGTTGTAAAGGACCTATAACTCTCAAATTAGAAATTACAATTCATTTTAAACTTGCAGTAGACAGAAACAACAACAACAACAACAACCCAGTATATTCCCACAAAGTAGGGTCTGTGGAGGGTAATATGTAGACAGACCTTACCTCTACCCAAAAGGGCGGAGAGGCTGTTTCCAATCGACCCTCGGCGCAGGGAAAAGAAAGGCAAACAAAAAACAAAAACAAAAGCAGCATTAGTTACACCAGCATACATCACATAAATAATTAACTAAACATAAGAGACATATGTACCATAAATAAATCGACATGCAATAATATTAAAACAATAGCAAACAGAAATGACTACCACAAGAGAAAGCAAACTAATCCTCTATGGGTGGCCCTACCGCGCCTCACCCACCCCGGAAAGGAGTACGAAAACTCTAAAAGCTCCTATCCTACAACCCTGATACTAGACCTCCAAACTTTCCTATCAAGGGTCATGTCCTCGGAAATCCGCATACTGGCCAAGTCCTGCCTAATTACCTCTCCCCAGTATCTCTTAGGCCTCCCTCTGCCTCGCCTCACACCGACCACCACTAGCCGCTCACAACTCCTCACCGGGGCATCGGGGCTTCTCCTCCGCCTCTTGCAGCAGACAGAGTGTAACTAAAATGGATAAGTATAGTTGCAGAATAAGAACTACAGAGATCAGATCTGGTAGCTACTGTGCAATCACATAATCATAGAAATGAACATTGTTCTGCGAGATATATCAAACCATTTCTACACCCATATGCTCTTGTGCATGTCACTCTACAGCGACTCAGCAAGTACAACTGCTGAAAATAAATAAATTCATATTTAACTGAAAGTTCAGATCTACTTTGGGCCATCTGAAAACATTGTCCGCCTTCTTAACATAGAATACTTTGTCACGACTCCTCTACATATTTCACAGCAGGACATAACTTACAAAGTAAAAACAGGAGCAGCTTTGAAACTTCCATTGCTCTATACTAAAAATTAGTGGCCCATTTTTCACAATGAAACCTAATTCAGTTACCCTAATTCTTAGTGAGTGACAGCTTCCAGTAATAACCAAGATAATAACAGCAACAATTAAGTGATATAACAGAAAAACCCATCTAATAAATTTAAGTGAAATAGAAGAACCCAAAAGAAAAGAAACATACTTCTTCGAGAAACAGCTGGAAAATTTGTCTTCAGAATAACGAGTAGTAGAAGAGTCCCTTCCTTCTAGATCAACATTTAAAAAAATTTCACCTTTGTCTACAGGAAACTCATAAGGTGATTCCTGTGACAACAACTCTCGCTTGTGTTTTCTTTCTGAAAACTGCCTGTTTAATGTCCTTTTGTAGTCACAGGGATTCAGAGCATATAATTCTTTTTGGAAAGCATTGGCTATCTTTGAATCTGCCTGCTAATCAATAAACAAAAGTAATATAAATTAATGGTAACTCCAAGCAGAAGAAAAATGAGTATAAGATTGATATTGTACTTTTGCTTCCAACTTGTTCAAGAAACAAGCAGCAAACGTGGACTGCGGAGAGGATACAGATGGTGAAGCCTGTGGCTCGAAGTCATCAGGTGCACCTATCAAGTCGCTTCCAACTCTCAGGCTGTCCTTTAAAATGACAAATAAGACAATTCTGATTTCCACATAGTTGCCCATGTACATGCACACCCACACACACATGCACACAAATCCACAACAAATCCTGCTTGTATGAAGAAACTTGCAGAATACCTAGAGAAAAATAAACTATCTTCAAGATGGGTAGTGGGCACACTAGACATAGGCGGGATGTGTGCTCTTTATTCATGCGGGAGCTTCAGCACTATATGGAAGCATGGAAATTCAGATAGAGCAAAGCTCCTATAGAGCCCATTAGAATTAAGTAGAAAACATGATAAAAATGAAACAAAAAGATGAAGGGCATATAGTACAGCGCCAAAAATTTGATGCTTTTTGAAGCTCAACTATGTGCTTAAAAATTAAAATGATACTAAAGTGTGACACTTTCATGTTAAATCATGATGCATGCATCATTGTTGGAGATGATTTGGATATGAGTTGAAGTGTTGTAGCAAATGGATGTCAACATGGATGTTGGAAAACAAAAATAAGCGGCAGGTATCCCTCGCGGTAGTCTCACACCATGTGAACTGCTACGAGAAGAGGTGATATTATGGTATTTCAAGAAGTGAAAACAAGTGCAGTTACGGCCCACTGTGAGATCATCGCAAGAGCCTAACTTGGAAATCAAGCGTCTCATGTAACAGCATCATGAAGTGAGAAAGGCAACTTGGCTTGGCCACTAAGGAGCGCGATAGCCTCATGCTGCGAGCATATCACGAGGATGCCTACGCTATTTTTATAGAAAGCATGTCGGACAGAGAGAGTTGGACGACAGTTTGAGAGCTAAGGCATGGGAGGGATTCCAACCAAGATTCAACCCAAAAACTGAGGTGAGGTATTTATGCTATATCCATGTTATTTATGTTAAATAACATATTTAATGACGCCTAAAACTCATGACCCTTCTTACATTTTCCAAGATTTACCAAGTTCTTTAAAGAAGATAAGAGTGGGATTTGGTCTTAGAGGTAATTTTCTTGCCTTGCCTTGATATATTAGCCTCTATAAGGCATGTGTAAGCTATTGATGAAGTGTATTGATTTCTCATGGAGAGTTGGGTGGGATGACATTAATGGAGCTATTTATGGTTTATGGTAATGATCAGAACGGGATGGATAAGTCAAGGCCTCACCCTAGCTATTTAATTATATGGATTATTGCCTCAACTTGGTTCTGAAAATGGAGAACACAACTTGTAACTTATTGACGCAGTTAGGCCATTGTATATGTAGACTGAGGCTTGTTGACGAGTGAAGCCAACGTAAGGTGGAGACTTGACCTTCTAAGAGTGATTTTCCCTAAATGCATGTCAAAGAAGTATTAGGGAGAGGTGATTAGACAGAACATGACACATCTTTAGGTTACCGAGGACATGACCCTCGATCAGAGAATGTGGAGTTCGAGGATTAGGGTAGAAAGTTAGAAGGTAGTCGAACGTACTTCCTTTCCATATCAGTAGCAATAGTATTATTCTAGTATTTTCTTATTCTTCAATTTCTATTACTACCTGTTGTTTCATTTGCTTCGGCTATCTTATTATCTTGCTATTGTTACTGCTTCTTTTTCCATGGCATCTCCACTAACATATTTCTTTTTTAAAATTGTTGTGATTATACCTTCCTTGAACTGAAGGTCTATCGGAAACATCTCTACCTTCACAAGGTAGGGATAAGGTTTGCGTATACACTACTCATAACCCACTTATAATATTACACTAGGTATGTTGTTGTTGATGTTGTTGTTGTTGCATGCCTTTAAAGTGTTTGACTTAATGCATGAAAGAAGTTCTGAATATTTTGGTACCCATGTACATGCGGGGACGAGCCTATGCTTATGTTGCCAAATTACGAAATACTACAAAATAAATACAAATGCATGGAATAGGAGTCATTTGGCTTCAATATGATATTTTGGGATGAAAAACGAGATGTTTAGAAAACCTTTGATACATATCCCTAATTCGGATCAAATTATGAAGTTTTGGTGTATACATGGGTTGTCATATGAATGATTAGTTGTCTTGAAGGCATTGTAATGAAAGAATTTATCATGATTGTAGTCAATGTTCTTGTATATATAAATGTTCATGCATATAAACGAGGTAGAGATCTCCAAAGATATACAAGCTAATCATGGCTATCGAGGTAGATGCCTCTACGCTAGAAAGGACTAATTACTTTTCGAGGTTGAGGCATCCAATGCCTAAAAAAACTAATTGACGAGGTTGAGACGTCAATGTTCTAAGGAGCTATTTCTCAAGATTGAGGCCTCCAAACCATGATTGACAAGTAAGATTCCTTAGACACTATGTATGACAGATTATGGTCGTGATATAGACCTCCCTCGTGCTTAATGAATGTTGTGATATGTTACCGTGGCTTGAATGCCCAAACATGAATGATGAATGATGTTTAGGGTGGATGCTCAGCTTGCTAGATTTTTTACGTTGATGAAGCATATCATGTTTTACCAAATCATGTCCCTCCATTTAGTAGGTCATCTATGAAATTTACTAAGTACCTATCATACTCACTTCCTAATTGTTGTTTTCTACATATATGGAGGCTCTAATTGTGGATACTCTCCCCTTGTTCCGCTACGCATTCGGTGGGGAGCCCCACTCATGACCCGGTGGAGGCCAATTTTATAGTTCTGTTCTTTGCAAAGCCAGGTTGCATCTCGTGTACACTAAACATTCTTTTGTTAATCTAGTGGCTCATGACTAGTCCTTAATTGGTAAACATTCTTTTGGGGTATTTATGACATTGACATCTTCATATAGGACTTCTACTTTAATGACAATACGAGGACCTTACGTGCACACAAATAGCTGGTGCATAATGGTAAGGTGCTGCCAAGAGCCGCTTTGCATGTATATGACGGCACAGGGAAACTCGGTTCTCATATGTGCTTTTAATTAAGCTAATGAATGTATGATGTCGATTCATTTTAAAGTGTGATGCGAAATGAAGTGATGGTTAAGTCACTTCAGTCTATTGAAGCTTCGAAAGTTCACTAAAGCGTGCACTTTTTTGTTTTTTAGAATTGAAGCGTGCACTTTTTTGTTGTTGAAGCGTGAAGCCTGTCTGATGTGAAATGCAATAAAAGTGTTGCATTTTTGAAGTGTTAAAGTGTTTTTGAAAAAACAGAAGTTGCGACTCAAAACCTGGGACTCAACAATTTCAGAAGCGCCGGCTTCAGAAGCTAGGGCTTTTAGACGCTTACTTCTTCAAGGTTCTTCAACTCAGGTATAATTCTTTTTCTTCCTCCTCCTTCTTTTTTTCTCCTTCCCTTCTTCATCTTTTTCGTTTCCGTGCTTTTTGAAGCAAGTGAATGCTGCCATTTATTTTTCTACTTTTTCTTCCCTTGTTCTTCTTCTTCTTCTTATTTTCATCTACTAAAAATCTCCAAACTGATGCTTCTTCTTTTTTTCTCTTTTTTTTCCTTTTCTTCTCCTTCTTAATATTTATTTTCACTTTGCTCATCTATAATAGTTTGCCCTTTCCAGTTGATTTTCAAAAAAAAAAATTGTTGTAGCTGATTGTTTCCAATTTGTTAATTAAAAATTTCAGTCCATTTTCAGATTATTCCTTTGAATTGAAGTAGCTAGTTTTTAATTCTTTTTCTCTTAGCAGATTTTAAAAGGCGTCAAAAGATGAAAAGAAAGACCTGGCTTGGGCTTATACACAAAGAGCTAGCGAGAGCAATAAGATGGCAATTTGATGTATATTTTGTAACAAGGTTTATAATGCGGGTTTTACATAACAAACATCATCTCATCGGTGGTAATCCCAACGTCACACCTTGACCAGTTTGCCCACCACATGTGAAGGAAGAATCAAAAAAGTTTATGGAGAAGAAAACTGAGTTAAAGACTAAAATGCACTATCAACAAGTGATGATGACTATGAAATGGGAGAAGGTAAAGCCCATGATTTGTTGCTTCCCCAAAAATACAAAGTAGGGAAGGGGACAAACGTTGTCTTCAAATTGTGGTTCTGTAACGACCCGTCCGTTCGTTTTAAGAATTAAAACCTCGATCCCTATTAACTGCTTTTCCCGTGTTTGTTTCTGCTATTTTGATTTGCCGGAATGATTTGTTTTGAATTTCGGAGTGTTTACACTTAGTCCCTAAAAGAGAGCTTAAGCTTTAGAAATTGGACCATAGTCGGAGCAGTGTGAAGACGGCCTCGAAATAAATTTTGTCGGTTCCGTTAGCTCCGTTGGGTGATTTCGGACTTAGGGGCGTGTTCGGATTTTGTTTTAAAAGTTCTGTAGCTTATTTAGGCTTGAAATGCCTAGAGTTAGGATATTTGAAGTTTCCGGTTCGATAGTAATATTTTGATATTGGGGTCGAAATGGAATTTCGGAAGTTGGAGTAGCTCCGTAGTGTTGAATGTGTCGCGCTTGCAAAATTTCAGGTCATTCGGACGAGGTTTGCTAGACTTTCTAATCGAAAGGGAAATTTGAAAAATTTTGAAGTTCTTAGGCTTAAACTCGACGTTATTTTGGTGTTTTGATGTTGTTTTGAGAGTTCTGAAGGTTGGAACAAGTTCGAATGATATTTTAGGATTGGTTGACATGTTCGGTTGAGGTCCCGGGGACCTCGGGTGTGATTCGGATGCTCAACGAGTCATTTTTGGACTTAGAAAATTGCAGAAAATGCAGCAGTCTCTGGTTCTGGTTTCCTTCTTCGCGTTCGCGAGTAGGGTCTCGCGTTCGCGAAGAGGAGCTGGGGCTGGTGGGAGCTTAACGCTTCGCGTTCGCGATGATGGTCCTGCGTTGGTGAAGCTGTGAGGTCATATGCCTACGCATTTGCGAAGAGGGTCCCGCATTCGCGTAGGAGGGAGAAAGTTGCTACCACGTTCGCGATGAAGGAATTCTGGGCCAAGCGAAGTTGTGCTTCGCGAACGCGATGGGCCTTCCGCGTTCGCGAAGAAGGAATTACCTGGGCAGATTATAAAACTTCACAATCGAGGGTTTAGCCATTTTCATCAAAACTAGAGTTTGGGAGCTCGGATTTGAGCGAGATTTTGAGGGATTTTCAGAGATATCAATTGGGTAATGATTCCTAACTCATTTTTGCTTATAACCCATTAATCTAAACATGAATTCATCATCTAATTTCAGATTTGGGGTTAGAAATAGGGGAAAAATTTGGAAAAGTTCATAGGCCTAATTTTCGAGTTTTGATTAGGATTTTGACATCAAATTTGGATAATTTTTGTATGGTTAGACTCGTGAGTGAATGGGGGTTCATAATCCGTAACTTTTACCTGATTCCGAGACGTGAGCTCGGGGAGCTTTTTGGGGAGATTTTCCTAATTTCGCGTATTAGCTTCGAATTAATTAGTTGAATTAGTTACTTGAAGTTACATTTACATTATGCAATTACTTTGAATAGATTTAGGTCATTTGGAGTAGGATACTCGTGGCAAGAACGTGGTATTGAGTTGATTGAGTTGGTTCGAGGTAAGTGGCTTGCCTAACATTGTGTGGGGAAACTCCCCTTAGAATTTGGTATTGTTGATATATGAAATGCCTTGTACGTAAGGTCACGAGTGCTTACATGTACTAATTTTTTAAAATCGTGTTTTCCTTAAGTAACTATAACTGTGTTTTCTTACCTGCTTATACTACTTGTAATTTAAGCTTATTGTTAGCTTCGGAAAGCATGTCTAGTTGACTTAATTGCTTTACTTGCTCAAACTATTTTATGATAATTCTGGGCAGAATGCTAGGTTAGAAATACCTATTTTATCTTGGTATGAAATTTAGACTGAATTGAATACGTTTCGTGTTGCTGCTGTGTGTTTACTTTGGGACTACAGGACGATATCACGGGAGATCCCCTGCATGTTTACTTTGGGACTACAGATTTGTATTCCGGTAGATCCCCCTGCACATTTATATTGGAACTACGGGACTGCACCTGGTAGATTCCCCCAGTACTGGGTATTTACCTTTGGGATTCCGACAGATCCCCGCGCACTATGAGTTGGACTACGGGATGACACCCGAAAGATCTACTAGATATTTACATTTGGGGACTACAGGACGGTATCCTGAGAGATCCCTGATTGCTATCTCTGTGTTGAGCCGTATTCCTTCTATGATTATTTTGTCTATGTTGTAGTTGTTACTACTTTTATTACCATGTGTTACATTAATACCGCTTATTTTCCTTATATATTAATGTATTTGTATATGACCGGTAGGGGCCTGACCTTCCTCGTCACTACTCAACCGAGGTTAGGCTTGGCACTTATTGGATACCGTTGTGGCGTACTCATGCCATTTCCTGCACATATATTTCGTGGGTAGATCCAAGTACTTCGACTCAGCCCTACTACCCTTGAGGCGAGGCGATTCTCCAAAGACTTCGAGGTATACCTGTCGCGTCCGCAAACCGAGGAGTCCATTTCCATTCTGTCTCATAGTTTTAGCCCTTCTGTATTTATTTTGATTTAGACATTCTGGAGTTAGAGCACAATGTAATATCCATAGCTTGTAATTTCAAGAGATTCCGAGTTTTGGGAAGTTGTTCAGTTTAGGAGTTATATTTGTATATGCCGAGCGGCATTTTAAACCTTCATTATGTTTATTCCGTAGTTTTCATTAGTTTTATCTGTTGTTTTTCCTTTTTCCGCAATTGTTAGGTTTACCTAGTCGTAGAGACTAAGTGTCATCACGATAGTTCACGGAGGGCGAACTGGGATCGTGACAAAATCTATCGGTAAGATTCAAGATCCTCTGGATTGTTATTTCCCGCAAAAGCCAGGAGATAAGGCAGGAAAAGCGGTGATAGTCATGTTGTTGTCAAGGAGATTTTGGTGGATCGTGCAGTTACAATGGTTACAATGTTTACACGATAGATGTTCGATGCATGTCTCCCGTTTAATTGTATCAACTGTACTGACACTTTTCAGCTTTTATTGAGGTCGTAGCCCAATTTGGTCCAAGAATGGAGCTCGCCACTAATTATAAAGTTAGAGGTCCTTATCTAAACAAAGAGGCAGAAGAAGCAAACAAAATTAGGGAGGATCATAAAGTAGAATGGAACAAGTTTGGATGTTCCACTATGATGGATAAGTGACGGAAAAAATAAAAAAAGAATGATCATCAATGTGTTAGTGAATTCTCTAAAAGAAAGTTTGTTTGTTAAATCAAATGATACCGGTGACTCTTCTACTGATCCCAACAAAATGTTTTTCTTATTTGAGAATACTATAGAGAAAGTTGCAGCATAGAATGTTGTTCAAGTAGTAATGGACATGCTAGTCAAAATACTAAAGTGGGTGATATGATGAAGGCACATTCATTAGTACGGTAAGGTTAGCCCGGTTTGTGTGGATAACAATATCGGTGCTACCCTCTTATTTGTACTTTTCCTAATTATTGTATTTTTCTTTTATGTTATTAATAAAAAAACTAGCCCTAGGCACTTGTCTAGTGGATTGTAAAAAAAACAAAAAACATTCATTAGACTCCATGTGCAGCTCCTTGTATAAATTTCTTACTCGGTGAAATTTTCAAGGAAAGATCCTTCAATATAGTCTTTACTTAGGCACTTAGGGTCCTCTCCTACATTTTTCAAAGATCCTTCTAATGTTCATTAATGCAATAGAACATTGAGGCATTGGTACAATGGTCGTAATATAATTGATCCAATTAGTTTTGAAAATATTGATGAGGCTAATGAACAATCCTTGACCTGGTGCTTTCTTGATATATCTTAGAATCCGTAAAAGCATCACAATGACTAGTATATGTATATGCTTACTACACCTATATCAAAAGAAATGATTAGACTGGTAAAAGTGCGATAGTTTAATTTCCCAACCAGCCTTCAATAGCTTTATGATCTGAACATGGATCCTCCTAACCTCTTAACAGCTTACAATTTGCATACATTATACATGGGACTATCAACAGCCCTGCAGTCCATCATAATAAAATACTAACACACACTTCGTCTGCGAACTAATAATACCATCTCTTGACTAGGTGACGTCAATGCCAAGCAGGTAGAACAATGACCTAAATCCTTGGCTTGAAATGTCCGTCAAGATGTTTCTTTAACTGGATGAATTTCTCAGTCATCTTTCGCAATGAGTCAAATAACTATGGTGTCTACATACACCACCACATAAGCACATTAACCAGGTGAAATATGAGTAAAACACTGAGTGATCAGCATCACTTCCTTACCAAAATGTTGAATGAAAATACTGAACTTGCCAACACTAGCTCGCAGAGACTGTTTCAATCAAAAACAAATCCCACATTTTGCACGAATTGGTACTCTACATAGCTCGTAATCACACTACTCCTAGTTCATACTTTTCCAAACTGTACCAAGACGTTAAGTACAGCAATTCAATCACTATTTTCTCTTGTCCAGCTGACTGTAAAACAATAATAGCATTCTAGTAAATTACTCTCATTATTAAAATTTTACGAAATGTAGTGAATTCACAAGCACGAAAATACCTATAAGCACACAATGCTAGAAATGGAACTGTGAAATTAACCAAAGAGGAAAAGAATAAAAGTCAAAGTCAAACCTTTTGGGAACCGACCTGCTGCCGTCGTTCTAATTCACCCTCGTGCAGTTTGATATTTGCCCTAAGCTTTTCGCCTCCATCCCTTAACTTAGCACCAATGGTTCCGGACAGAGACCTTTTAAGCCTCCTAATTTTTTCAGTCAATTCGGTATTTGATAAGTTGGAAAGTCCTTCTTTGTGTTCCTCTCCGTCCATGGCGGAGGTAACCACCAGCTCCGCCGGAGGGTCTTCGTCGTCGTTGATTATTTTTTCCCAGTCTATAGAAAATCTCGTAGGGAAGACCGGGGGAGGGAGGGGTTAATTGTCAAATTCTTACTCTACAACTTTTTTGTCGTGGACAGGTTGTTCCTAACCAAAATAAAACTAAAGTTTAATGGCTTATAGGTATCTCATTAATGATTTAACGGGCGGAAAATGAATTAAAAATTTTTATGAACGCTTATCAATTTGAGGGCAGATTATTTAATTTTCTTAATAGATAATCTGTTAATCCGTTAAGAATATATATATATATATATAATTAGAATAAAAGAAAGTCAAATAAAAGTAGTCATCTATCAATAACAAAAGACATACTTTGCTCTCTTAAACAAGATAACAATACTAGTTACACCATTACTTCATCAACTTTGTGACGAACATTTATTTTAACAATGGCCTGTGAGCACGTGATTTTTACCATACACATGAGTTATTCCTATAAAATTCAAAATAAATGATTTTTCCTTATTTTCTAAATTTTGTGCAAATTTTGTGTTAGTTGTTTTGCATGTTATTTGCGTGTGATAAATGAAAATACCGAAATTTGCATCTTTAGGAAATTAATTCTTTTTCTAACAAATTAAAGAAAAAATCAAAAAAAAATTAGTTAGCTTTTAAATTGAAAATTGTCAAAAATAGGTAATTAGTTTAATTTTTAATAAGTTTCAAATAATTACAAAGTAGAATAAATATAAAAAAAATACAAAAAGAATAAATACCAAAAATACAAGTTAGAATTAAAATGCAAAAATAGTAATACATAATAAAGGGGAAAGAGTTGAATAAGGAGATTTGGGCCAAACACCCTCAGCCATTCTTCAGCCCCAACGAAATCCTACTGGCCCAAAACGCCCCAGCCCAAAACACTCTAAACTGCCCGACCCAGCTAATCTGCCCTATCCCAAACGACCCCCATTGATCTAGACCGTTGGATTCTCGTGATCCAACGGCTAAGATTCAATCTTGTATTTTAATATACCAAAATAAAAAAATCACCCCAAACCCTTACCACCCGTTCATACACACCTCGTCTCCCTCAGAGACAAACAGCCCGGCTCCGCCGTCTACCACCGCGCTCCGCCGGCCGGAAATCGCTTCCGCCGGCGGCGTTCATCCAAACACTTCCATTTTTACACCAAATGACCCATATCACACCCTTAACCCAAATCCGCAAACGCCTTACCTCAAATCAACCTCTATCTTCTCGAATCTTCGATTGAAGATTCGAGCCAAGACTCAAAGTATGCCAAACCGCTCCAAACTCACCCCATGTCATCCCTTGACCTCCCTCATAGCCAAACAAGCATTGGTTTCACTCGAATCTCACCGGAAATACTCGAACCCCAAATCCGAGCCCAAGAACCCTAGCATTCAAAATTAGGGAGTTTCGTCAATGGAAGTCTAATAGACTTTAATTGGGACGCTTTCATTTGAAAACGTTCCAATTAGAGTCCTTTCGACTCCAGAAATGCCAACTCGAGTCCGAATTGGCCCATGTCCGTTCGAATTCTGATTCCTTTCTTAAGGTATTTGATTTCTTTTTACTGTTTTACTCATTGTTTAGTTGTAGTTATTCATTTGTTTCTGTTTTTGTGTTTAATTTTAATCTTCTCTCTTTCTTCTCAAGACCTTTTATTTGGTCGAAATTGTTATTTCTTTTGATTGTTTGATTGTTGTTTATTATTAGTGTACATGTTCGGTTGATTAACGTCGTCGAACAATTAGTTGTTACGAAATCCTTGTTTTAGCCGAGTCTAGAAATCTTCCATGTTTGCAATATCAGATGAATTGTCCATTTTCGGCTTTGGTATGAATTTGTTTCACTGTTAATTGATTGGTTTGATACTTGAATAAAACAAGATAGTAAACTATGTTCCTTGTGTTACCTCTACAAAAGCATTTCTAGCCGAGGAACCTTTGGATTAGAGAAGTTGTGAGCTAAGTAAACTAATGAAATAGTTGAATCATGTAACAAGGATTGATGACTGTTTTAAAACACCGTCAGATGGATTAAAAATCACATGGGTACCATATCACAAAGAGAAGGCATGCTTGGATTAAAAATACAGGCTGCTCACACCAATTGAATTAACAAATGAAAAAGGGAATGTTTGAGTTGGTGTGGCACCTTTAAGGGTGGAAAATCAGAAACAACATGGGGTTCTAATAAAGAATGGAAGAGTTGACACCATTTTTAAAAAAACTTTAGGGGCTGTGCAGAGAATGTCATTGAGGAAATCCATCATTCAATGTTTTTTTAGTGCTCTTAAGAGCTGGTAAATCAGAACACCTAAGGGGAATGATTAAAAGGGTAGAGGGATACATGTGCAAGGTAGAAAAAGCAGTGAACTTGAAGGGTTAAAGGGCCTGTTTTCTTGGTTTATAAAAGGGCCATTTTCTCTGGAACAGAGAGAAGACAGAGACATAGACACTCACAAAAATATTCACTGAAAGAGAACAAAATAGAGAGAACAGAATAGGGATACACACTGGAGAGATACAGAGGGCCTGTGAGTAAAGAAAAAAAACAGTGGGAGTTCAAAGGGGC